>JACJUY010006375.1:31495-51687 GCA_014220935.1 Platorchestia sp. MABIK | reverse complement strand
AAAGACTATGTTCTGTGCCAGTTAGTTCTGGAAGTTTCTCGCCGCCAAAAAGCGGGAGGCGAGACAAGCTATGAATATGTACCCACGATGTTTAACGTAGCCGACATGCTAACACGTGGTGTTAGAGTATCTAAGTCTCTAGAGTGTAAATCGTTATAGTTGGAAGGTCCTTCTTGGATCAGAGAAAGTAGAGACAAGTGGCCTAGGGGTCACTTGGGATGCATTCCGCAGCAATTTATTTCTGATATGTGTATTGCAGTTAATGTCGCTCCTCTCGGTGAAGCTTCGATTGTGGAGCTTCAGCGCTTTTCCTCCTACCCCAAACTATTAGGTGTGGTAGAGAAGGTATTTAGAGCTGTAGCAATCTGGAAGCGCGCAGATCTGGGAGAGGCTAAACTTCGAGCATTTCTTTATCTCATTTCCTCTATGCAAAGAAAGCATTTCGCCAGCGAGATAGAGGCCTTGAAAAACAAGAATCCTCGTTCGCCTCTGCTTGTTAGATCTTTTAACTTGTTTCTTGACTCTCATAATTTAATTAGATCCAGCAGTCGCATTGTCCTAGCGGAGGAATTGGACTACAATACTAGGAACCCTATTCTGTTGTCCGGTTCTTCTCTTCTAACCTGTCTTCTGATCTTGCATACACACAAAACTCTTAATCATCAGGGTCTTCAATCTACCGTGCAAAAACTAAAATTGAACGGTTATTTGATTCCGCGCATTAAGCGTACTGTTCGCAGCGTTCTATCCAAATGCATAGTTTGCAAGCGGGTGAACGCTAAAGCTTTCTCTTATCCCGACCCGCCTGCTTTGCCAGACAGTCGGACTAATTTTGTGAGACCTTTCACTACCACTGGAATGGACTTTTCAGCTCATTTCTGGGTGTTAGATCCTTTTGGCCATAAACAAAAGGTATATCTATTATTGTTTATGTGTTTCCAAACAAGAGCTATTCATATAGAGCTTCTTCCTTCCATGACGTTGGAGGAATTTTGTTTTGCCTTCATTCGCTTCACGAACGAAAAACGTGTCCCTAACACCGTATATTCAGATAATGCTAAGACTTTCGTAGCTGCTCCTGACCTTTTGTCAGAAGTTTTAACTCCATCCTTGTATGAAGAACGTTTCCGCACTTTTAACGTTAAATTTAAAACTATCCCGATTTATAGTCTGCAATTTGGTGCGATCTGGGAACGCCTATTTAAGTCTATTAATGAAAGTTTGTACAAGCTCTTTGGTCGTAGCCCTTACCCATACTCCACTTTTCTCACTGCTATTTCTGACATCACTCTTAATAAGAATCGGCGTCCTTTTTCCTACACAGAGACGGGGGACACTATTTTGCCTATCATGCCTATTCAATTCCTTCATCTTTATCCTACCTCTAACTCTTTAATCCTTTCCGACGAGGCCCCTGACTTGGAAACCGAGGACGGTGAGCATCGCGAGCATTTGCTCTCCGCGCTTGAGAGGCGCGACGTGATGGTGGCCAAATTCAGGGAACTCTGGTATTCTCAATATTTAATCTCTCTGAGAGGTTCATATCCTCTTAAATCTTTGCTGCTTAACAATAAATTTCTATCAGTTGGTCAGGTTGTCTTACTCAGGCATCCTATAAGAACTAGACCGTTTGGGACTTTAGACCGTTTTGGACTTTAGTCCGTATCATTTCACTGCTTCCCGGACGCGATGGCAAGTTCCGAGTTGTCAAAATTCTCAAGGCTGATAACTCTGAGTCTGCCATTAAAATTTCTCTACTTTACCCGCTGGAGTTAGCTGCTTCTGATACTGTTTCAGAGGAGGGGTGGGAAAGCGCAGAGGGAAGCTCGAGTGAAGTTGTATCCTTATTTCGAGCCTTCCGAGAGTTCCTTTACTCGTGAGGGTAGTTCTTTCTCTATTGAACGCCAAGGAGACCAGCATTATTCTTCTGAATCAGACTCCTCGGAAATTTCCGAGGAACCTGAAATTGATACAGCTGCACGCCCTAAACGGCAGGCAGCTCACCAGCAACGTAGCAAGATTGCTGACTTGATAAGGAGAGGTCATCTTTAATTTCCTTTCCTACTTTGTTTACTATTAAAAATTTATATGCGCATATACGTAATAAATGTTCTTTCTGTGCTTTCCCTGGAAAGTAACATAAATGTACTAAAATGTTTGTATTTAAAAATCTATATAACGGAAATTTCTAATAAAACCTCTGTTTTTCGCTTGCCGGGATTGTGTCGAAATTTTAGCCATTGCTCGAACGCTGAGGTCCTTTGCGGACTTTGTAAGGCAGATTTAAGGGCCTTCTGCAATAAAGTTCTTAGGCTGTGACCCTCTTAATTAGCCTAAAAATTAATAACGATGGTAATTTACGACTAAGCGGAGCAATGGCGTGGGTTCCTCACATCTTCGGCAAAAAACGTATATGCAAACACTAAAACGTTCGTCTGCCCTTCTTGATTACGAGTCCCAAGCCATAGCAACGGATTCGGGCAAGCTAACGAGCGTGTTTGCCAGAGGTCAACACGTCAGACTGAACTAAGCTGTGAGCGCGGGTGCATCTTCTTTGCGCTCCGCGGCACTCCAGCAAACAAACCTTTGCTACCGGGGACTCTTGCGTCCTCGACAGCCGGCTACATTGAAGAGTGTTCGCCTGAACATAATTTTCGAAATCTTCAAGTGAGCCCCTTAGCTAGTCATGTTCCGCTTGTCATTAATTATCATTATTTCAGCGTTACCGGCCCAGATGGGTGCCAGGTAATTTGTGTGCAGTAGGGCCCGTTAATTCGGGGTTAGTGTCCACTGGGTCGGGAGGAAGCACTCACAATACCCATGTGTGAATATCAACTAGGGATCCTAGTGTTGAATTTTTTTCAAAAAACAGTATAATACATATCATCTATTAAGCTTATTGGCAATAAACAATGTTTGTTTCCTTCTTTTCTCAAAAACTGAAAAAAGAGAGTTGGACTTCGATTCGGACGGTTAATGAATGATTCCCATGCACCTTATAATTGTGACCGTTAACGTAGGAAAACCGACCTTTGGCAGTCAAAACATCACTGAATGTTGAATTAATTTTAACAATTACAGCCTGTCTTTGGGACGGATCGAAGCTCTAATTAGACCAACAAAATTCCTTTGAGTTGAAGTGTGCAAAAAGTACTTATGTTAAAAGTTCTATTTGTAGTTCATGCTCTGAAATATTACGTTTTGTTTCCTAATGTATTCCTTTAACTTCGTTTATGTGAAAAGATTAATTTATTTAAATAAAGTTGACACGTCTGATATTGGATTTTTAAGTACCGTAAAACTAATGACAGGATGCAATGATGGTACCACAGATCAAGTAATCTGTGATTGTACCTCTTGCCAAACCGGAGCCCGTTTTAACAACAATAGGGCAACAGTGAAAAGCCTTTGCTTCTCATAAAAGAAGAACCACTGCTAAGCGTATCATACGAGCTGTCCAACCCATGATATTTCATGCGAAAGGCGAACCTTTTTGAACTTCTGCAAAGAAGGATGCTGGACTGGGAAATTATGTCTGGACATAATATGCAGCTATGTGTAGAAGTCTTCTATTCTCTCCTGAACTCATTAAAATAACCATTCCAAATCTGAACTAATATGAGGATAGATAGCCAAATTTTCAGTAAAATAGTTTTTGGTCCAATAATTCTAAACTTTATCAGTGGATCTTAGTTGCGCTGACGTGAATCATTTACCTGTTTAATTGGTGATTGAATTTAAGTGTCTTCCTATCAGCCTTTCTATACAATTAATAAAGAGAGCTATACATTCTATTACTGGTATTCAAGTTTTGTAGAAATTTTCATCTTAGGAATAGTGTTCTGAAACATACTACTATGTTGCATTTTTTGTAGCAAATAAATTTTAACTGAGAAACATTTTCTAAAACTAAAAATGAGATCCATGCGAAGTTACACTTTGAAATGCTATCTGTGGAACTTCCTGCTCAATATAGTTGTAAAGGGTAATAGTACTATTGTAACTGTCTTGACTAGCTTGTTGAAAAAACTGTATTAGCATGTTAGGTTAAATTTATGTGCTAAATTTGTCTGTGACATAAACTTTGTGCAGCCAATAAGTTACTTAGTTTGTTTGTCACAAACAAATTTAACACATAAATCCTATTCCCTTTAGGAGGATGCAATTACAGGGTGTCTACTAGGTAGTAAAGTAGTAAAAAAAGTAGTAAAATTTGCCTCAGGGTAGTAAAAAATTGTGTAGTAGAACAATTCTCTGACAATTTTAAAGTAATGTTACATATGTATATACAGTATACAAATTTTATACTGTATATTTATTTATTTATTTTTAATTTATTTTTCCCATAATCAGAAATTTGCCTCAGTTTATGGGAAATATTCCTGTAAAGCGGGATGTAATTTTAGAATTTGAGGACGCAAAATAGAAAAAAATTCCAAGATTTTAGCAAAGGATAGTAAAAATAGTTCACTTTTTCTTCTCATTCAGTTTGATCTGAAAGTTTTCAAGTTGTTTTATGATGGAAGGTTCATTTGAGTCATGTTATTATTAAAATGAAGTATTGAGAGGAAACCGTAAAAAACAGCTTTTACTTTGATACGGTAATCGAGGTTTCATGAGTCGTATAAATATAAATTAAAAAAATGTAAAACCAGTGACGACGTATTGTTGAAAACACTTTTATTTGTGCGCACTTACATTAAAATACAAGCTTAGGAACTTGCAATATCAGGGATTAATATTGAAAATAAAATAAGGATTTAAAAATTGTGAATTTATGACTATGAGGTCAACATTTGACATCTTTTATTCTTATGTATCAAATATGCATATAAACAATCTCGTGAAAAATGAAATAGCCTAGCTACATATTTTTTCGCTGAAGTGTTTTAAGTGGCTTTGATTGAAAAACGTTTGTCAAGTAAAATGATTTATGTTTTATTGCAAATTAGGATTCTTTTAATGTAAAACATCTTGTGAACTTTTTCTTTTAAATTTAATGAATAAACATTAAATAACTAGCCAAAATTTTCAAATAGATAGTTGTACTTATCACTAAATAACTATTACATTCTATTGGATTTCATCTTTAGTGGATGCAGTTGCCCGTAGGATATATAGCATAGTAGGCATAATTGTTCTTTTTATGCACTTGATATTCAAAAATTAGAGGATTTTATTCACAAACGTAAGCACAGAAATGAAATTATTCTCAATTAGTGTTTAGACTCCTGCTGCAATTTCAGATGAGCAATTCCTGAATCAAACTTATTACATTTCAATTCCTCCTAATGAATAATGTTTAATTCAAAGTCATATATTTGACTGGTAAAATTTTGATTATCATAAACTTGATGTAACCTTCCAATTCTTATTCAAAGACGAATATTCTCACATTCCAAGTTGTTGCGGAAGGATAGATACATTGCAATGACGTCAAAGGAACTTCTCCGCAGTACATTTATATCCAGAAAGTATTTTTTTGGACCTGAGCTTGATTGTGAGCAGTATTATCTTCCTTTGAAAAGACGAGTTTATTCTGTCCACTTTGATGTGGGGAATCAATGATTTCCTGCAATTATAACTGTTTTTTTCTGAAAAAAATTACTTTTTCGTAAAGCTGAAAGTTTTTTCTTTCCAATTATGTTAATTTATGTCCAAATACTGAAAGGAAAATTCTATGAAATTATTTATTAATACAATGTGTAATCATTTGAACAAGAGTTGGGTTCATTTAAAGTTCCTTTTGGCAGTTATTGCGATTCAGTTACCTCCAGGATGTCCCGTCAGGGGGATACAATAATTGTATCTATGGGAATTAGTGCTTCCAGGGGGAAGATGTGAGGACCCGAGCTGAGAGTTAGGTAGGCCTTCTTTTTGTTGAAAAAGATAATTTTTGCTATATTAAGGACCACCTTTTCCGGTTCACTGCTGGCCTGTTTTTCAGCACCTACAACTTTTTTCTTCAACTTTTATCTTGTTTCATGAACTTCTTTTCCAACTTGGTACTTCTATGCCCCTTCTCCATAGATTCCACATTCCCTAATATCCATACTAAATGGAGCCTTCCTCTCTTTGATACGCTCTTTTTTGTAGCGGTTAGGGAGGCTTACACCAACCTAAAATCTAATCTACCTCCAGGATGTCCTCATAGGAGCATGGTGATGCTCTAATCAAAGTTCATTCTTCTACTATACATAGCAAAGTTACTTGAAATTTTTGTGATTTGTTCCGTAATATGACATGTTGATAACCTATTTGTTCTCATTATTGATCGCAATTAGGGTGCCGATTTAGATTTTGAGGTATGATAGAAATAGTTCACAAACTCATATTTCCAAAGCGCCATAGTGTTTCGTCATATTAAAATTCCCTAATATTCTACCCTGCTGTAAAGGGATCTGACACTCTGCTCCTTTCCAGTTGGTTTATATTTTCCAAACAATCAACTGTTGTCCGCACAATTGAAAGATGTTAAGACAAGGTCTTTGCCAAACATTTGTTGGAGTTCATTTAGGACGGGATACCTTAGGAATTTAGGTAACTTCACTCATTATAGGCCGATTACTTACATCTGGACATTAGGACAACATTCATTGTGTAAAAAATATGTAGTAAATTTTTGCTATTGAAGGTAGTAAAAAGTAGTAAAATTTGGAAATGAAATATCAGTAGACATCCTGAATTATACTATCTTTTGGAATTAGCACTTCTAGGAAGAAGATGTGAGATCCTAAGCTGGGAGTTTAGTAGGCTATCTTCTTATAAAAATATGACTTGCTTTGTTTTGTTAAGGACTATATTTTTTGTCTACTGCTGTCCTAATTTTCAGCATCTCTGACTTTATTCACCAATTTTTATCTTGTTTCATGACTTTTCTTAAAGTTACTGTTTTCATGTGCACAAGTTCTGGCGTAGGAACCCCATTTATGCGTAGATTTTAAGTTCCCTTAATCCTACTAAGTAGAGCCTTCATACTTCCTCTCTTTGAACATTTTTTTTTTTGGGTAAAGAAAACTAAATTAACTTGTCAATTCCTCATCCTATTTTGAAATGGCTTAATCCAGCCTCTATTTATCATTTCAATAGATTAGCTTAAAATATATCCATTCTTCTCCCTGCGAAGTTTGTTGTAGTGAGATGCACGCAATAAATCCAACAATGCAAAAGTATTATTTATAAGTTACATTAGCTAATTTAAGAATTATATGAAGCAAAGCTAATTAGTACTTATGGCTGAATGAATGTTGATATGATTAATTGCTTTAATAGCTTTATTCTCAAGAAGCAAGTTTCTTCATCCAGCAATTAAGTGATGTACAGTCAAACCTCATACCCAACTACCAAATAATTCAAGTTACAAATTGCCTCCAGGTAAAAAATTTTTTCAGAATACAAAAGAAAATTTGAGTTACAAGTCGTAAAATCTTGAAAATTCAAATAATGCACGCTCAACTTGCAGTGGCCTTAATTTTATCATTTTTCTAATTCATTTCATGATTTTCTAGGTAAATTTATTTTGCTGAAGGTGAGCAAATGCTCAAAACGTTCAATTTCATTTTATTGCTTGCAATTTTTAATTCGAGTAAATGTTTCATACGGTATTTTTAGTTCTCTTTTTACTTGAATTCACTAAGGTTTCATCTTTGCTTTGGAGTAGTGAATGTGTCACATATATAGCAGAGGGCATCCAGATGCATCACACATTTCCTTTTATTTGATTGAGAAGTCATTTTTTCTTAAATAATTTTCAGGAATATGTAAATAAAACATGAACACTTTTTATGTTGATAGGATTTTATGTACTAAAACTGTTTATAGAATATAATCAAAATTCTTGATTGAAATAACAACACGGTTGTGTAGCATGAAAATTAGAGCTGATCTTCACAAACAAAAGCCATTTTTGGAATCAGTGACCTCAAATCCACTAAAATAGAGTTTCCAAACTCATATCACCAAAAGTGTGTTCCCCAATGTTATTTTTCTGGGCATCATGAAGTAGCCTTATATTTTTTTCTTTAGATAAACAAGATCAAGTTTTTTTTCCAAGTGCATTGCATCCTAATGGGTAAAACTTGAAAATGAAGAAAATGCTAATGAAAATAAACCTCATTTCTTTGAATAAAAGTGATCAAGTTCTTCAATAGTTTTGTTAGTGTTCATAGAGAAAATGTAGGTTAAGGGAATCTATTACCCTCATCTACTACATCTTACCACACTTACCTCATTTTTCAAATTTATATTGCACCTAGGGAACAAAAATGCATACAGATATGTAAAATTGAATTCCAAACACATTTGCTTTCTTAAAAATTTTTGATTTTTGGAAAAAAAAATTTGTGATTATTAGAAAAAAAATATTTGTGATTGTGCAAAACTTGTCTCACTCTACAATTTTTAACTTAGAAGTGTGATTTTGATCTCATTCAGCGCGAAAGAACTGTAGGAACACCGTCACGAAGAAATTTTTTGAATTTCGGATTAGAAAAAAATTTATTGTTACAAATGTCCGAAAAATGTCTTTGCCAGAAAAATCCTAGATTACTTTTTCTAATGTCAGATTGCAATATTCTATTGCACCTAGGAGAACGAAAATGCATGTAGACATGTAAAATTGAATTCTGAACTTTTTTATTAATGTAAAATTTAGTGATGTACCGATACCATTTTTTTGGCCAATACCAATACCCATTTTTTGGCCGATACCGATACTCCGATACATGGAAATACCGATACAACTATCGATACCGATACTTTTACAATTATATTAAAATTAAACCATTATAAGCCCTACATGGGTGTTATAATAAAATTATTTACTAATATTTCTAATAATAAAACAATATTGACAATAAATTTTTCGATTAGGAATGATAAAATTGCTCTTGCTATGTTAACTATATCGTTTGATTCGTTTCCCGCCTAAAGTTTTTCGATTGCGTCATCTTTCCGCTTACTTTCGTATGATACCTATTTCAGCATGTATGAACAAACAAGTATTCACTGTTTAGCAATCTTTATTTGCCAACTGAGGTTATTATCCCACTAAATTAATTAAAAATATTTTCTCCATTAACAGGCGTAAACTAGTAATATAATGTAGCATTTAGTCTCAGAAATAGCAGCGTGAATGATAGTAGTATGCGTACTCGGATGTACTAACACACACAGTGTACAGAAGCAAACACGGCTCTTTTCGGTTTGGGGCCTATCGAATTTTAATATTTTTTTTTGCCAAACTATGCATTTTAGTGTGAAAAACACAAAAATTAAAACCATTTTGTGGAGAAATTATTTACTAATCCTGAAATTTGCTTATATCCATTAATATTTTGTGAAAATACTGCGGTTTCTCGGTACATTTTTGCCACGCAAATTCACACAAATACGAGTCCATCATTTGTCGGTGAGTGCTTCCCTGACTTTTTTTTCATTTTTAAACTATGCTATGCACTCTCAATCATTTGAGTGTGTGCACTGGTCACCAAGTTTTCACTATGATTAACAGGGAGGTGTTTGAAATTATACCCTTAGTTAGGTTAGTAACACTTGATGAATAATTTCTAGACAAAATGGTCATCATTTTCGCGTTTTTCCCACCAAAATACAAAATTTGGCAAAATGAAAACATTAAAATTCGATAGGCCCCAAAACCGGGAAGATCTGCAAATACGCAACCAACTATTTGATTGTTCGTGAATTTTTCAAACATCTTAAAATAGAATAAAAATGCAAGATTCGTAATGTACGGCAATTTACATGCTGAATTAAAATGAAAATTTTCAGCTACTGCTATATTAAATTTACAAAAACTGTAAAATGCGCCTTCAACTTTATTTATTTGGTTTGATTTTTGTTAGCCTGTCACATACGTTAAGAAATGAAAATTAGGTCAAACTATATAAATTTTAGTTGTAAAAGTATAATAATTTGATGTCGCTGCTGTGTTTTTACTGTGTTTCACTATTCATGCTACATAGCTTTCACTCACTGACCGTAGGTGACTCATCGGGAGTTAAAAGTAGTAAATTCAGTTAGCGGGCCTGATTAAACGCCATAATTCCACAGTTAGCTAACTAATTTACTAGGCATGAATAGGCTCTTTAGTTGATTACTAGTGTGCACGGCCCGTCAAAAATGACCGGATTTAATACCTTTTTGAACAAATTTTCCAGACGTGGATGACTAACAAATATATTTATCGTAACAGTACCCGTGATAAAAAAATATTATTGTACTTGCGCACTGGTTAAACTCGTATCACAGACAAGGTCATTATGGCTAAATTTATGAGCGTGACAGAAAAATGGAAGAAGCAGACTCCAAACAAATAAACCAAGGGTATTTTTAGGGAGTAGCAGGACCCGTGGAAAAATTCCGTCAACATTACTAAACCTTTCCTGTCTTGTCGTAGCCTATCCTTACTGAAGCTATCCTGATAAAATATCAAACAAATCAATGCATGTAAGGGCCATTTTTGAATGTTACACTGAGATATTCGGTCTCCATGATACCGCACACTCAGGCATCCTATGTTTCTAAGAAGCGGACACCAAACAAATCCATAAATAAATAGATAAATAAACACACAACCGGTATTATTAGGTTAGATACTTTTACTCTCACGGTTTATGACTTTCATTTTCATGATATAATACGTATTATTGAAAAGTATTGGTAAAGTATCGGCCGAATTTTGCCAATACCGATACCAGGAAAATGACCGATACTTGCCGATACCGATACCGATACATCGGTACATCACTAGTAAAATTTTGATTTTTGCAATAAAAAAAAGTTGTGCAAACAAATGTATAAAAATGAATTACATATTTTTTGCGCAAAACCATTCCCCTTCTACAATTTTCAACTTAGAGGCGTGATTTTGGTCTCATTCAATGCGAGTTGACAGTGGAAACAGCGATGCAAAGCAAAATTCTATTCTAATTCTAAATGTTTTTGGATAAAACTGAATTTTTTATATATATATATATACATGTTGGACATGTGGAACAATAACTTTTTTCTAGTTCGAAATGCAAAAAAATGCTTTGTTTCAAGGTTCCTACAGTCCTACGTTAAATGAGACCAAAATCACGCTTCTACTTTGCGCAAGTATATTTATTTTTCTTATAATCATACAATATTTTTTTTGGCAAAATTCAGAAATTTTTATCGGAGCAAATGTGTTCGGAATTCAATTTTACGGATGTTATGGAAAAAAGAAGTTGTAAAATTTGGTACTTTAGGTATAGTCCAGGGTAGTAAAACCCCCTGAAGGGAAACGTCCACCCAGAATCAAGGAAATGGCTATCAGGTTTGTTGTATGAGATCTAATAGATCTAGATCTATGAAATTTGGCATTCGCATGTGTTTTTAAAAATAAATACGAGTCAAATCTTAGACTTCTTCCTATTTTCAAAATAATTACAGAGTCAATGGAAAAAATCAGAATATTTAAAAAGCTATCTCCTTCAAAAGCTATTATTGTAGAGCAATGATATAGGTCTCATTGAATTGGCATAGAGTTGCTGCATGGCTGGACGTAGAATGGATTTAAAATTTGTAACACTTAAGTTTTTATGAAATTATAAATTTTTTTTAAAAGTCATGGATTTTTCTATAATTTTTCAATGTAACTAAAAAAGTACTCTGAATTTCAAATTGATTCTCCATCCAGCCATGCAGCCACTCTTTGCACATTCAATGAGACCTCACCCTCAATCATTGCTCTACATTAATAACTGTCGGAAGAGATAGCTTTAGAACTTTTTCTCTTCAACTGTTCTAAAAATTCATTTTCTACCATTTTTCATTTTTTTCATTTGCAAGCTATATTGCTTGAAAAAATTGATACAGTTGACATTCTGATAGCTATCTAAATGTATTGATATCTTTTCTTATAAGTTTTTATGGTTCCTTGAAGGAACCGGTACCACAAGGAGAATCACAGATACGTATCATTGCTCTAGGAGTGCACGCAACGGCGTCCTCCTCTACGCGCTCCTCCCTTTCAAGGCCTTCATTTTTCTCCTCTCACAGAACAAAGAATGTTGTGCAGCTTTGCTAGATTGTAAACTAAGGAGTTCTGTGTCAATTAAACCAACAAAAGAAAATTCAGGCATTTCTGGTTTGTGTTTGTCCGGTGACTGTCCGGCGATAGCAGCTGCATTTGAATTCACCCCCTTCCCCCTCGTTTCCTCCTCTCACAAAGCACAAAACATTCTGATCATTTGCTAGCTTGTAAACTAAGGACTCTTGTATTAAATAAAACAGTAAAAACCACAAAAAAATTATTTTGAGGTGTGTTGCACATGCACTTGCTGGTCGGCGCTGGCTGCTGATCGGACCCCTCCCCCTCTTCCCAACCTAATTTCCCCGACTTACAATACTCAAATCGTTCTGCAAATTTGACAGCTTGAAAAGTAAGCATATCTAGCAAATAAAGCAATAAAAAAAACAGGAATTATCCGGGTTCTGGGTAGACATCTTCCTTAATCTGATAGATGAGCTGTACTAATAGGTTGAACAATTTTTAACTTTTGTTTTATGTGTCTAACACATTCATTCCTTTTTTTTCAATTAAGCAGAGGCTACTGAAGTTTTGCCTATAGCTTAAATTTTACAGCTGATTTACCTGAGGTTGAAATGGCTGCCAGTGTGAGACGAATCACTTCGTCATTGGCCAAGTATGCCATTGTCCAAGGTAAGTAGGATATTTTTATAGTGTTCAAATTTTATTTAATACCAGTGTTATCATTTTTTAAATATATATGCATTTGCAATATGTGAAGGTTCTACATTGAAAAGAAAGACATAAACCATCACTCTCATACTCAGAAAATGAAAATTTCTTTGTGGATTTATAGGTTTATTTGTTGCTCAAGATTAATAACTCTTGTTAAAAAATGCCAGTGCTGAAACAATGAGATTTGTAGTAAAATTCAATTTAAGATTGTGTGTGTGTTTTAAGTTACTGCAGCTGATTCATGAAGGTATTAGTACAATGCTACTTAAATGGTAACAAAGAGTAGAAGGCTCACACGGGCAAGAATTGGTGCTTTAATACATACATTCAATTCTAGGATTGAGCTACCAGCATTACCTACCTGTGAAATGAAGTAGGTATGTATTTGTATAAGCTGCTTCCTTTCAATATTTATGCTGCAGAAAATTTATGTGCAGTTGAGAAGAGTCAATTCATAGCAGGTCCTCCTCTTGTGTTTTGGATAAAATTTGAATTTCAGTTTGGAGAAATGATATTACTATTGTTTTCTAAGCAAGATTTACTCTCTTAAGAACAGGAAAGTTTTTGTTGCTGTATTTTAGATGTTCAGTAAACAATGTAAGGAAAAAAACATTGCTATTGGAATTGTGTTTAAAGTAGTTGAATGAAAAAATCTAATTTTCTATTATCTGATATTTAAAACACTGCAGTATTCAAAATTTACCATAAACTGTATTGAGGTCTATCAGTATTGTGTTAGCTACTCTTTACAAGACCCAAATTTTCTTATTTAATCCTAACCCTTGTGAATAACCGTAATTGATGACCAGATGTGATAGTTGACCAGTCATATTTTCCAGGGAGGTTCATGGCATCGCAGCCAACTGGAGCCATTGCTGTCAGACATTCTTCATCATCTTCAAAGCCTGACTTGCACCGTGAGTTCTTTGATTTGAGGGAAGCCAAGCCTCATTCATTCATTAATTTGTGCCGATTGTATGTATGGTGGCTTTTTTTGTTGCATTCAGGATTCACACTTGCTATTGTGCCTTCATTAGTTACTGATTTTTTGGTTAGGAAAAATTTTTATTTATCTGTTCTCAATTTTTGTATCGATTTCATTCAGCTTTATAAGGAAGCCATTGAAATATAAGTACTGTGGAACAGGATTTACTGCAATCTTGAGTTCTAATATCTTACAAATTTTGAAGCCACTTTGAATGGTTATTAATCTTTGTCTAAAGAAATGATAGCATCTTGATCCCCTTATGATGTACTTGTACTTCTGTTTTTAGTTAAAAGCAATGCTTTAGTTTTACTCATGATAATTTTACATACTGCCTAAACACCATGTCTAAATTAATAGCATTGTTTTTATATTAAAAATAGAATTCACTTGCAAAAATCAGTTTTAAATGAACGATTACACCCTTTAATGTTGGAATTTTTGTACTCGTTTACTATTATCACAACCACCGTTACTAAACTGGCGCCAGCATCAGGCAGTCACCAATATCAGGATGAAGAAGGAACTGCCACTTGCCAGTAAACTCCAAAGTACATGTGAGGGTAGTAATTTAAAGAGATATGCAGTACAATATATTGCCCATCAGGCATTAAAGGGTTAAGCTCATTCAGTCTATTCCTCCATTTTTTGTTTGCATAACAATGAAATAAACTTTAGTCAGTATTAATAAATTGCAATTGAAGATAATAAAAATTGTGGTCAGTCATTTTGTAGTGTTCAGGTATTTTGTTCACAAGCTGGCAGTAGGGATGGGGAGACCAAGCAAGCACCAACAGTGTGGTATTATGGTACAGAGGGTTTGAATTATTTCCAAAGTTGAGTTATTGTAATATCCGTGCTGTTTCTGTGTGTTGTACAGCCACCATCCGACCTGTGAACGCAGTGGAGCGCACGACTGTGTCCGAGTATGGCCAGTATGTTGCCGAGTGCCTTCCAAAGTATGTTCAGCAGGTAAAGTGGCACCTTACAATCCGCTGCTCATTCAAACTCATTATTCAATGTGTTATTAACTGCAACTTACCCATCATTTTCTAAATATTGTTTTGCTCTTGGAATAGCTAGAATTTAAATAGTGGAAATATAGTGTTTGTGATTCAATGTTCTAGGAGAGCTTTACTTCTCCATTTCATGACATGAACTCAAGAATCATTCTGTAGTTAATTCTGATTGTGTGCAAATTTCTACTTCATTTTTTGGTGATTTGTGGCTAATGAATGGAAAGGACTACTGTGTGAATCTAATCATTCAGATTCACAGTGTTAGTCAGAAACATTCAAGGTTTGTGCTACTGAATGAATACAGAAACCAAACATGTTGAGCACTAATAATATTAACTGAAACAAAAGTAATATGTGATGTTCATAATTGAAGAAACATCATTATTAATTTTGTGCAGGTGCAAGTAACTGCTGGCAATGAGCTGGAGATTTTGATAGCACCCGAGGGAGTGATCCCCGTGCTGACGTTCCTGCGCGACCACATCAACGCTCAGTACACCAGCATTGCTGACCTGTGTGGGGTGGATGTGCCCAGCAGGGAGTACAGGTTTGAGGTGAGTGGGTGCTTTGTCCCTTGTGCTAATTCATGCTGCTTGACTTATGTCCTCATTTGAAATTTATATATTTATATGTTACGAAGCCTCTTAGTTGTTGCTTTGGCCAAGTATCTTGAGATTCTGTTGATTGTTGTGGTCTGTCAGTGTATTTTTGGAACTTTGCACTTTTTAGAGGATGTGTGAAATTATGATTCTCTTCCTGGCATTTTGCTGTAGAAAAGAGTTTAGCTGGTATATGTAATGCCTGTACTTGGCAGTATTCCCAGGACACAGTAGCAAATCTTAAGGTGCGACTCGGTAGCGAATCTTGAGATGCGACTCGATGGCAGATCTGAAATGGTTGTCAGTTGGGGGTCTCATTGCAAAGTATTTCATTTTTCAATTATTCTAATTTTGCCATATTTGAGATGTAGGCTGGCTGATCACTCTTTCTTTCGATGTTACATTTTCTATTTATTTCTCAAGCTTTTGCATTGCCATTTTTAATAGCTTTGTTGGCTACTATATGGCATTCTGTGGATTTTACTCATATTATATGTTTGCGTTTCACATTGCGGTTGGTTTTAGTGAAGTACGGCAAATCCTGAAAGTATTAGGAAGTTGCTTGTGCTAAGAATTTTCTGCATAGAATCATCTTAGACATTGTATTGTAGTAGGTAAATGCTTTGAATGTATCTAATTCATTTTACTTTGGGTTGAAAAAATGCTTGTTTTTCTGGGTCTGATCATGTGACGAACAACTGTTGATACACTGTCTCGCTGCCCGACCGTGCAGCTCAACTTTCCGAATAAACGGACATTAAAGACATAGACTTTCCTGGCACCCTTTATAGGGGTCAGGTAACGCTGTAGGTTATAACAATTTATTAATGACAAGCGTAACAAAGTACAAGAGGCTCACCTGAAGGATCTTCGAAGATAATATTCAGGCGAATACATCTCCAGTAAGCCGGCCATCTTGAACACTAGGTTCCAGAAGCAGGGGTCGGTAAAGGTCCGAACCCGCAGAGCACTAGTGATGCGCCCGCGAAGACGGTCCAATTGAATCTGAGGTGGCAACGTGCCGCGGCCTCTTCAGGTTGCTCGAAACCGTTGCCGTGGCTTTGGACTCGAGCAAGAAGATTAAATGAACGGTTTTAATTAGTTCATTAAGATAAGTCGCCAAGGAAGTGAAGCACCCCCGCCATTGTTCCGCTTTGTCGTTAATTGTCAGCGTAATTGCTTTTTTAGGCTTAGTGAATTTAAGTTAAGCCCTTGTCCTTTATTAAGCAAGGTATTGGCTCTCTTGCCTAGGACTTCAGCAACGAGCAATGGCTGGATTTGCGACAACACGTTTACTGATGCTGCAGGCCTCAAATGAAGCTGCAGTTGATATTTCTCATCATTTTAACATGATATGTGATGGGTTACACTCTATACTATACTTTTTATCCCTATTTTATGCCTGGTAAATTAGTGGAATGTGTTTTCACGTCAAAATTTTAGTTTTGAATTCACTCAACATTGAAGTTATGTGTTTGTGTATGCAGGTGGTGTACAACCTGCTCTCCATTCGCTTCAATACCAGAATCCGCGTTAAGACTTACACCGACGAGCTCACGCCACTCGACTCGGCGTGTGAGGTGAGGTTGTTGGAAAACGAAGTTAATTGAACTAAGTACTTCCTAAATTAACTTCACTATTTAGCAAGATGTTGGAGCACCTTTGAAGCAATTCCGCTCGCTCGTATCTGATCGGCAATGAAATCAGATATATTGTGAAAGATATATTTTTAAAAATTTTGAGTTTTGTAGTATTTTGTGGTTGTGCAAAGGGAGTGGTTTATTAAATACGACGTTCATGTTAGTTAAATGTATTGTACTGTTATTTTGGGAGAAGTAGTTTGACATGAAAGATCATCGACATTTAAAATGAGGTAATAAAATATTCATAGCTTTAAAAACACTGGTAAAGCGAGAAATAGCGACTCAAGATGAAATGAATGTTAGGCATGTGCCAATTCTAAAGCACTTGGCTACAAAAATAGAAAAACCCGAAATTTAATTTCCTATGACTAGTTAGTGGAGATAATGTTTCACAATAAGCTTAATTTTTAGTTTTTAATGTACATGTAATTATATAGTTATTGCCTGGCTGTGTGAACTCTTGTTCAAAGAAAAAACGATTGGGAATGCCAAAAAAGCCTTTTCATTATGGTTCATTTTAGTGAATAGAAATTATTTTCCCTATTCGATGAGTAAAACGGATGACCTACACCCTCAATGTCCTTGCGGGTCAGGTGTACAAGGGCGCCGACTGGTACGAGCGAGAAGTGTGGGACATGTACGGAGTGTTCTTCTCTAACCACCCTGACCTGAGGCGCATCCTCACTGACTATGGCTTTGAGGGTCACCCTTTCAGGAAGGACTTCCCCCTCACGGGCTACGTTGAGGTGAGGCGCCACTGTGTGTGTGCGTGTTGCTTCAGGACTGCGCTCTGGCCAAACACGACCATGGTCCAGGTGCAGGGGTAGATAATTGAAATTTTTTGATTTTTTTTCCATTCTGTCTTTGTGTCCAATGTTTTTTGATGCATCATTTAGTTCAATTGTTTTAATGGTTGTTGCGCCTTTCACTCGAACATCAGTTATTTTATCGCAGCAAATCAGATGAATCTTAGGTAAGGAAATTATAATGAACTAGTGTGATTAATATCTGGAGAAAGGATTAATTTTAGTGAACAATGAAGTACTGCTAATACTAATTCAGCAGAGATAAAGTAGACTAGCTTCTGACAGTTCGTTGATTTTTTGTGATTATGCTTTGTGCTTCCATAGTTCTGTCATTCTTTAGTAAAGTCATAGGAGATGATTTGTGTAGATGGGGCGTTAATTCATGAAACACTTATATTTCGAAAATCGTTCGAAGTTTGAATTGGCAAATCGAAATTGTGCATTATGATCGAAATGAAGGGCTGGTACAGATACCCGAATTCTGGTAAAGGCACTGCACTGAGAGATCAATGCGTGTGTGCTTTAACGAAATTACACTGCTGGCATCAGGCCTGGTCCCACACTTAGCCTTCAGTCATGGGTCTGGTTGTAGATGATAAAAGATGTTCTACTCAGATGCCACAGGATTTGATAAGCAGGGGTTGTGGAATTCAGTGGGTATGTATGATTGTGTTGGGGGACTTGCTTTACCTCGAACGAGTTAAGGATTTTATTTGCTGGAGTTTGTAGAACAATTCCACGCCTCACTTTCGAGTAGGAGGAGCAAAACACATTTGTAAACCTGTCAGGTGGATACAATTCTTGTACCTAATGGAATGTGCACTCCGGAGGGATATTTGAGCTCCCGTGCAGAGAGTTAGGTAGGCCTTCTTTTTTGTTCAAATATAATAGAAGTTTTGTTATGCACTATCTTATTTTGGTTCACAGATGTCCTGTTCATGAGCTTTTACTACTTAAATACTAATGTTTTGCTTCTTGCAAATCCTAATTATGAATAAAAGAGCAAAGAAAGTAGCTTTTAAATTTAACATTCTTATTAAGACAGTCTAATAATAAAAGAAGAACGTTTCGACCCGTTAGGTCATTCTCAACTTCTGTCGGTAAAAAATCACAAAATCTAGTAAAATTCAAAGTGAAATGTTAGGCGATGAAGAAAAAAAAAATAGCATCATACTAAAAACTTACAAATACAACCTTAACTAGCTGAAGGGGGAAAGCGGACTGAGAATCATTCAAAACTGGTTTTGTCGTTAAAATATACATGGATTCTAAAATACGAAGATTTATAACACCAGATGTAGATGCAATTACATTGAAATCATTTAAGCTCACTGGAAGATCGCATTTTTCTGCATGAGAACGGATGGCAGAATGGGATGGCGTAGAGAGAAGGAGGCCTGTTCTAAAACTCCTACCAGCATGCTCCGCAACGCGAATACTGAGGGCTCGTTTAGTTGAGCCCACGTACTCAGACGTACAATGTGCGCAACGATATTTGTAAACAACAGACGAGAGCATGCCTCTGGGAGTTCTATCTTTGTAATTGAAATAAGACCCTATATTTAACGTATTAACCAAAATGATTTTGAAATCTATATGCATGAAATGTTTAGATAAAAGCAGATGCAATTCCTTCCTCAGCTTTTCCGATTTGTGCCCAAAATATGGTAATGTGAAGTAAAATGGCTTTTTATTGACCAAGTGTGAATTTTGATTGCTGTAAAGTTTATTATTCAAGAAATTTTTAATAGCTGAATCAATGAGTCTGCAGGGAAAGCCGTTGCATTTAAAAAAATTATTTAAAAAATCAAATTCTTTATGAAGAGAGGAAAATGATGAGGATGAGGAGAGGAAATGATTTTGTCATTTCCGACAAAACCAAATTGACAATTGTCGGAAATGACAAAACCAAATTTAGTGAGATTACTGAACCTATCTTAAAATTTACTACTCGTGTTGAGGATAAGATTAACAACTTTTTGCGAAAATTGAAAAATTTGTCTTTAATAACTGACGAGATTTACAAAACTTTGTATCGGGCTCTGGACCGGGAACTTTGAATGGACTACCAAAAATTCACAAACCTAATTTTAATTTAGATTTCAAATTTAGAACAATTTTTGCTGCTTACCGTACCCCGAGTTTTTCTCTCGCTAAATTCTTAGTTCCCATCCTGGTTCCATTTACGTGTAACCCCTATACTGTTCAGAATTCAAAATCGTTTGTCGAAGAGGTTACATCGCTAAACCAGGTAGATAATTTCTTCATGGTGTCGTTTGATATTGAGAGCCTTTTTACGAATATTCCTTTGCGCGAGACCATTGAAATTTGTCTGAATTACTTATTTGCTAGTGTAGAATCAGTTATTGGCTTGTCAAAATCTTTATTC
>JACJUY010006375.1:0-18166 GCA_014220935.1 Platorchestia sp. MABIK | reverse complement strand
GAATAATGATCTGTGGCCGGGCGCGCTGCGTTGGTACCTCGGGGGGTTTCAGCGCGGGTAAGGCGTCCGGCCATAAATGGGTGGGCAGCTGAAACCCCCACGGGGTTTAGTTGCCCAGTGCGTTCGAATGTACTGTAGTATGTACGAAGTTGAAATGCGGAGACGATTGGAATCTTCATTTGAAATTAAAATCTTGGTGGTCAGGTAATATTGATGTTCAAATCATGTTGATGCACATCTCTGGTGGTTAATTGGAGAAGTCTGATGGTTGTTAAATTATGTGAACTTCGGTGCGATGAAGTCTGAGTAACTAACGCGCTAGCAAACTCATGCTACTAGTGGTTTTGTTGATCTGGATGAGCGGATGATAACTTTATGTAGGTAAATGTATGTGTATTGGAAGCAGTAGAAGGAAAATGCTAATGAGAATTACAGTAAGAGTGTCATGCCGTAACTAGGAAAAGCAACTTTGGTAGAAATACCAATGCGACAACTAAATAGTCTCTGACCGAAGTTGTCGTTAACTGAGTTTATTATTATTCTATCATTTTGATTTTTATAAATTCATAATATCGTGAAAGTTTGACTATTATTGGAAGAATCTGGCACACTTGTGTTCAATTTGTGTTGAAATTAACATATTTAGTCTATGCTTTGATATGAATATTTTTCTAATAGCAAAGCAACGTGGAGAACTTAATTAAATTTAAATTTATTTTCACACTTAGCACATTTTAACTAAGTTTTGTACATAAATACTTTAATTGGTTATGTTGTATGAAAATAACGCGTGTGAATATTCTAAGAGCGTGATTGGCGTAAAGTTGTGTGATTCAGCATTTTCCAGCAACTGGCGGTCCCATCTTACTTTTATAAAAATAGTTATACAGACAAATTGAATTTCACTTAACAAAACTTACCGAACTTATCATTAGCGATTGATTTTGGACAGAAAATAATGAACTAATCGAGCTTTCCTTCTTAGGATGAATTTCAAATAATACGAGTGTCAGTGCTCATGTACAGATAGATCTTCTTTTTGATTAAAATTTTTTCTCAATCTGCGAGATGCTTACTTCGAACCGAAGAAAGCTTCGACTCGGAGTTTTCAAAAGTTGAAACTACGTCTCTACTTTGTGTTTTCTCTCGGCACCACAGCGCACCATATCGGACTGTATCTCTGATACCCATGCCACAGCGGCACCACAGCGCACCATATCGGACTGTATCTCTGATACCCATGCCACAGCGGCACCACAGTGCCGAGATAAGCAAATATCTCAATGATATTCCCAGCCCTCGGTTGCATCAACGCTGCTTGATCGTTGTTAGATGTGACTCTTATTTTTGAACTCTTTTTTTTCAGTATCATATTTTTATAATTTTTTAGGTCAGTATTGACGTCACCTACAGATGAACAGTTGCCACCGTATGAATTAATGTCAGATTAGTAGGTCATGGATTTATTTTTCTATCGATCGTTGGCCGATTTCTAAGGATTTATTCTGTTTAAATGCAATGGCGATGAGCAACACGTGGAACTCATTCAGTTTTTACTTTCCATTTTCATATCAATCAATGAACGATTTCTAGGGAATTATTTCTGTTTAAATGCGAGAGCAATGAACAACTTGTGGCATTCATTTAATTTTTGTTTTCCGACTTCGTAAATCTCATAAATACGGCTCGTGTTTTGCACGAACACTTAGCGCACGTTTCCAACTATTTCCAATTCTAGTGAACCAGTGTTGAGTAAATAATCTCATTGCTTGTATCCAAGAAATTTATTTTACATTAGTATTCATAAGCTCTGATGTACAGGTATCTGATAATTTATTGTAAATATCTTTCATTACTAAAATATAAGTGCCGTGCATGCAGTTCAGTTTCTCCTCAACTTTAATGCCTGCAATATTAAATGTACCGGAAGCTTTGTTAATTGTACAACCACGTCCTAAGGCCCGTTATAAAGTGAATAAATTGTGTAAAGAGAGACTCTTCTGTTGAGCTTTGCAATAAGAGAAACTTCTTCACCAATTTTATTCTGACTGTTTCTTGAAGCAAATGAGCCCTCGTTCATATTTGAGGGTATTTATGCCAATGTTAAAGCCTTTTCATGAATGTGTCGTTCAGATTCCGTTACAAGCGCAACTTATAATCGTGAAGCGAGAGGTAGGTCAGTTTTCCTTCGTCTGTTTGATGCGCAGACTTGGTGTGTATCCTCTTAGCAAGTCTCCACTTTAACTTAACAATCAGAAGACGGTTCAAAATTAACCATTGCACCCAACACAAAGCTGAATTGCGTTTTAATTCTTCAGTTGCTTCTCTCGCAGGTCCACATCTCGCTGAAACCGACAAAGTAGCCGGAGTTTCGCGCGAGCGACTTCTCGCTCTCTCGTTTTTCTTCCAGTTTCTTGGCGAATTATGTGGGTGAAACATCTTCATTAATACATTCAAATCATGGATACGTTATTGAGCTGTTTCAAGTTGCGTATTTTTCAAATTATTTTAGTAAAAGAACATTTGTGTTTTACAGTATTTCCTTGGAATATGGTCCTTCACGCTGCTTATCGTAACAGTGCTCCGTCGAAGCTTGGGACTTACTGTCACCTGATTAACGCAAGTAAGATTACATTCGAGCGGTACGAAGTCGTGTGCAGGTGAAAATTTATGTTATCGTAGTTCTCTCTGTGCCTCACCAAGAGTGGAATTTTTTCATTTGCATAGTACGAGTATTTCATCAGAAGGCTGGATTCCTGAGCTCATCTTTAGAGAGAAGGAAAGGGACGGGGAGTACAAGCTCCGTCATGTCTGCGTTCGAACAGAAGGAAAAAAAGATTCGGTGGTTCTCAAAGCTAACCTTAAGTTTCATAGTTTTAAATATTGGTTACGAACTTTATTATGACCAGGTTGATCTCTTTTATTTTTTCTTCCTGTTTGTACCTTGCAGATATAAGTCGCTCTTCACCTCTTGCACCAGTCCATGATACCGTACATAAGAATCCTTCTGTTGGTATTTTATGAGTTAGACATTCACTATACTTCTGTTGAAACACTTTAGTAAGAAACAATTGCCAGGAGCCTCGCTAATACAATCTTTTCTACTTCGTGAGAAAAGATGGACGACTTGAAAAGTTAATGGATAAAGTTGATAGCTAAGATTGATCTTATGTTATTCCATTTTGTAAATTAACCGTGAGTTATATTGAAGATAAGTTTACTCTTGTGCTGGGGGGAATGTTCTTCAGCACATATTGAGGGCTTAACGCTTCTCGGGAATTTCAAGGATTCCAGAGCTGTACTCACTGAGGTATGCTGATGGTATCTGTTCTCGACTGAATACGTTGGGAATTGGCTGTCCAATTAATAGTAATTTTGGCTACCAAGCTTCTCTGTGACATTCACTGCAGAACTCTACCGCTGGTTTAAATTTTTTTAGGTAGGCCTTATTTTTCCATTTTCTATTTCTCTTTCATTCTCATGATTGAAGCCGGTGTATCGTGCAACCGAATTTTTTCACGTGGTTTTGATCCTTATTGTTCATGCTAACTTCACCTTTTCGTCTCATCGTGCTGCTCACGCTTGGCAAGTTGTATTAATCGAGACACCGAAATTGTGCGCATTCGAAAGTGCCACTTGAACATAAACTCAGCTGTTGCTCGACCTGTGGCAGTGGCTGAACTGAGTAGAAACGCTGGATAATCATCGTATAAATGAAATGAATATAATGTTAAGAGATTTTCGAAGCATTCGTTCATGTTTAAAAAAGTAAGAGATCGATCAAGAGCTGAATCATTATGACAGATTGTCTGCTTTTTTTCTGAAGCTGTGAGTCATCTCTGACTTACGATGAAAATTCGTGCTTAGTGCTAGGTACATACTGTAATTTACAGTTGAGCTTTTTTGTTGACCTATAGAACAAGAAATGTATGTTTTTACATATTCTTTTGTTCCATTGGAGCTCAAATAATACAAACAAATTCAGCAAATTATTTACTGCGTGTGTTACACCAAGAAGATTAAATGATCTAATTACTCTTCAAAATTTATGCTGTCAAGGGGCTCATTCTTAACCGTGTTTCTGAAACGTCGATGGAATGTGATGGTGCAAATTATTCTCCCCGTACAATACAATTTTATTAGGGCAAACGAGGATACTGGTAGTAACTTAGTTCACTTTTATCACACAACTAACTTTTTTGTTTTCCAATTGTCATCCCTCCCACCTACGACACAGGCTAAGGTACCGTACTACTGACTTGCGCTAGTCTCTTTACTATTGCATATTTTACATCATTTTTCACTGTTCTCATCCCTGGAGAGCATTCCTTCCCGTCGGTATTGCTAGCTGCAATACGTTCATGTTTGGAGTTATCTGACCAGCGAGCTTGTCAACACTGCATTCTGCGGCGAGTGTACCCCGAATACTCTTCACGGGCTGGCAGCTATTGTATCTATGCGAATTGGCTCTCGCAGGCGGGGAAGATGTGAAGTCTCGAGTTGGAGTTTAGGTAGCTTCATTTTTGTTCAAATAGAATGCCATGTTTGTGTTTTGAACCATCTTTTATCGGTTCACTGTTGTCATTTTTTCAGCATTTAATACTTCCTTCGTTAGCTTATATCTTCTTTCATGAACTTCTTCTAATCTCGCTGTTTTTATGCATAAGGTGCAATTGCACGCCTTGAGCATAGATTCTCCATTCCCTTTGTTCCATACTAAATGGTGCCTTCCTCTTTCCTCTTTTCGTAACATATTTCTTGTGGTAAGGGAGACTTAAATTAATTCGTAATCTAATATTTTACGTAAGCCTGCCCGAATGAAAGATAGGTTCTTGAGTGTATATTGCAGAATCTTGCGAATGCTCCCACTCACGTCCAATATATCTCGTACACAAACTTTAGCAGGTAACTTACTCTCTCAGCGACCTTAGCATTGCATCATTACATTAACTTTACTTTACGTTAAGCGAATAATAAAAGCTTTAAGATGCACTTTTTGTACCGGTATTGCATCAGATGTTTTTAATTTTTCACTATCGTGCAAAAGCGTATCGTTCATATATTTAATATGTTGCGCTACCATGCCATGTCTCAAAAAACTTCGCTGGGCAAAAGGTGTTACCGGAGCACTAAAACTTCACAGAGACACGAGAAATTACTTCGCTTATTTTTGGAGGAGCACCTCGCCCTCATTATTCATTATTTACTTCACTTTCTCTCTCATGGGGGAGGCTGACTTACCGTGCATGCAACCGGCCTTATGCACGAATGTTTTAGTTTTTTATTCATTTTCATTCAGTTTTTCGTCTAATTAATTGAGATGCACATGCCTTCTTTTGCCAGTGTAGCGAGCTGTGGTTTGATATACATGTATTATTATTCGACTCTCGGTAGTGCAGCTGACTTTGCACTCAGCGGATTCGAAGTGAAATAGCAGAAGATTCTGATGTCCTAGTTTGTCTGTAAACTAAGCCAACTCTGTGTGGTGAGATGTTTTACAGGGCGTCGTGGACTAACATCGGAAACATGAAAAATATTTTTAAAAAAGTTTCCTGAAAGGGAAACTAAAATTTTGGGCGTCTGTTCAAGTCGGATTTCATTACGGCCATGCACCAGCATCGCTGGAAACCCTAAGAGAAATGAAGGCTATATCACATGTCTTCAGTCCTCTCCTCAATGGGTACCGGAATACGACCAGATAGAATGCTTGCACAGTTCTCAGAGTTTGAGAATCAAGCACACTACCTCGAAAAGACCTCATATGTATTATAAGCTTAAATCAACCTCACATTTGCGAAAGGCAAAGTATAGAATATCTCAGGAAGAACTTGTAAAGTGAATGCTCCAAAATGTCTCAGCTGGATATGACCACATGTGTGGTATGTTAGGAGCATGTCAGTCATTTGGAGCATGCCCCAATATTGCAGAGCTAGGTATTGATTTTCTCGTATTGTGTTTCGTTAAATAACTTACTTTAATTTTGTTAAAGATTTACTGAATTACTATGGCCATTTATCTATGAATTGTATGCCTTGAATGCTGACTGCGCATTCAACTGTTACACTCCTCTAATCGAAATTTTGCTTTTGATGTATGAGATATGTATATCCCCTCAGGGTTAGTCCATAAGAGAACGCGGTCATTAGGTTGTAGGTTGCCTTCCCGCTCGTGTTGTGGTGAACACAAGAGCTTATTTCTGAAACATTTGTCAATGTCAGTTCAGGAACTGAATATACATGCGACCACGTATTAGACAGCATCATCGATGATCAAATTTGTGTCTAGGCTAATTTAATGGTATTTTAGCTGGTGAAAATACAGCATTTTGGCAAAGAGTATCGGCATTCACGCCATTCACTAAGCTT
This sequence comes from Platorchestia sp. MABIK, assembly GCA_014220935.1. Classification (NCBI taxonomy): domain Eukaryota; kingdom Metazoa; phylum Arthropoda; class Malacostraca; order Amphipoda; family Talitridae; genus Platorchestia; species Platorchestia sp. MABIK. Next base: position 11,801 of record JACJUY010006375.1, on the reverse strand, counting down.
CCGTTATGAGCACCAAGATGAAATTTGTCTAATTTGGTTAATCGTATTTAAGATGATTGTGATGAGACGACTTCATTCCCCGCGTAGGCGAGACATTTCCTATCTATTTATTTGAAATCGATCCCCGAGTGAATGAGGCATTTTCTATGTCAGAGATATTTCTCTTCCATTTTTGTACAACCGTAACAGGTACTTTACTTCAGCGTAAGGTACTTCGTTCATAATAAGCAATGCTTGAGTTTTCTATGATATAAAGGTCCTTAAACTGCCACCGCTTTTTATTTTCAGTCGGCGTTTTTTCGAACTAATTGCGAGCGAGTGATCTGTATAAAACGGCTCTGTCCTACACGATCCAGCTAGCCAGTGCGGTTCCATAGGTGAAGAAAACGCTAATCTTCGAAATTATATCGAAAATTGTTCTCATAATATTGTCTTTCGTTTCGTAATTATGTGTCCCGTTTCAGGGTTGAGAGGGTTGTTCTTGAATGAAAATGTTACCCACACTAACGTCACGTATATTTGTGTAATGACGTGTGGTTTACTTCACGTCTACACCCGTGCAGGGCTAATCTAAATTCTAATGTATGTTTTTCCGAGGTATAAGTACTCGTTTTAATCAATAGTCGTTTAATATCTTGTTATAGGATTTTTTGAACTAAATTATGCCCGTCGCACTTTTTCGTAAAAATGACAGTAGTTTATTAATGAAATAAGAAGTTTGGAGTAGGTGAATTGAGTTTCCTACCATGTTAGAATGTGAAAACATAGCATTCATTAGTGAAGCCACTCTGAATGCAGAGCGGCAAATGTTGACAGAATTGGTAAATAATTTTGCACTTCAGTAAATCAGCTTTGGGGAACGATATTCTTATACAAGTGCTTTGTAATTTGGAGTAGTTACGTGCAGTAATTCTTATTCTTTAGTTGGTCTTGTGTAAATAATATTCGTGTACCACGCTTTCCAAACTTGCCTGCAAGTGTGCTCGTACATCTTAGTATATATACGTTTACTGAAGGAGCTAAACTTCTACAATCTGAATGCGTTGGTGTCACGGTTCCATGTCAGGGAAGCACGAAAGTTGATTATTTCCTTTTTTCGAGCACATTAAAACACTTGAGTTGGGCCGCGAGAGCAGAGATTTTATCTAGAATATTTCTAATGCAATGCGACCGCATGGCTTGACCCTGAAGTACGACGAAGCATGAGTTGATTATGCCAATAATGCTACGCTTTAGTTAGTAAAGCTGTTTGTTCATTGACTGGTCGTGCATACTCCTGTGGCTGACGGTGAATTTCGTTAGCATGAAGTTCTGATCATGAAAATGAGGATCTTTGGGACTTGGGAGAGCGAAAGGAGATCTATAATGACATCACGGTGAAAAAATCAACTCTTCCGATTAAGGCTACTCAGCGGCATCACGAACTTGTTGGTTTCATGGTATTTTGTTAGGGCCATATTTCAATGCCTGTTCTTGTGCGTGGGTGCAATAGACTTGAAGCGAGGCTTTCTACGAGTACTTTTTGTTGTTGAGTTCTTGTACATATATTCCTTGAAATGAATGCTCATGCTGCCACTGTACGTTCGCATTTGTGGTGGCTTTGATAGGCGCTCCGTGTATCATATAAATTAATGTAAGGAACTTGGGCTTATGTACCTCTGCTAATCATTTTGATTTGTTTACCTTGTTGTCATTGCTACACAAATTTTACTGTTCATTGACTATACGAAAGCAAAGGTGAACGACCAGATTCTTCAATGTTAGAGTTAGCCTTGCAGAGAGCTTAGTTTTCAGCTGCTGTAACTTTGCTGTTTTAACTAAGTTACGAATACACAAATTAGTTTTTCAACTCGGTTTCTTCTATGCTGTGTGTACATCATCTGTAAACTCTGTAAAATTCAAACGCCTGTTGAATACGCAATAAAATGTTCATGTTTCTGTTTACTTTTCATTTCTTTATTTTTGATGGAACGCTAAGTCTATCTCAGCGGAAAAAACAGTTTTTGAAAAACCTATGGTGATTTTTCAAAAATCATAGATCAAGAAAAGTTTCCATATAAATTCACGTGATTTCATGAAACCATTGGTAAGAAGAGAAGAAAATTATGTGTACATTGGAATTATATTCACTGCTGTGTAGCACCATCAACACCTGAATTCATTCAGATACCAGTCGACTCGCTGGAATGGGTACAGCTAGTGAGGTTGAATGAAAACATAATTTTATGAATATCTTTATTGTACCGAGAAATCGGTATACGTGAAAGAGTCTCTACGAATATTTGAAGACCACCGAGCTCTGTAATAATTTGAAGATTTCATCTTAATGGTACTTTAGATTTAGAGTGCAGAGAAGAAATGAATCATCCGAAGTTTAGATTGGTAAATAATTTGAAGCTATAAAGAAAACTTAATTTCTAAATCAGATTAAGCTCCGGCAGAGCGAGCCGCTATCTTATTCGTGAAGAGCTTAATTTTTGGTGGTTATGCGGCTTCCGAAGAAATTTCAATCAATTAAACTGACAAGCTAGGCACTTGCAGTTTACAAATGAAGTACATTTCAAAACGTGTATTTCCTATTAGAAGTCGGAAAGGACCAAGACATGACACGCGCTTGGCAATTCACAGGTCCACTAGCCTAGCCACATGTTGCAGTAGCGGGACTAGTACAGCGTGAACTCATTACCGATAAAACTAAGCAATGCAAAATCTTGCTAACATCAGTTCATTTCGAAGTTAGTTATTCGGTGAATGTGAGGTACCACGCACTTCTATTCTCTCCGCTATGCGGCCGAGACACTGTGCTATATCAGCCGGCATCACCACGAGCTTGCTCATGGTCACGCATCCAAAACATGATCGCAATATGAGAGTCTGATGACCAGTGTATCATATTTTGCCAGTGTGTCATAAATACTGCAAGCAATCGTGATGATGGCGGTGAGATTAGCCCAGCATGCAAAGCACAGGGTTAAATCTTTACAAAGCAGCAGAGCGGCTACCGATATTACCACTCATTAATTGGACACGAAATGTGACAACGTGTCACAAATGAGCACACATCTCGATTGACAGTAGCTTTCGTACATTTTATCACAAATTTTATACTACAAAAGTTCTAGGCTAGTAAAAAAGTCGGCTAGCGTTTACAGTGCTTCAACAAATATTTCAAAGCAAACGAACACATCGACCAGCCCGATATCAGAAACACAACTCGCTAAGTCCACGGCTGCTCTGAGATACAACCGCTCCGAAAATGTAAGAAGTTACAAACGGCTTTCTTATATCACACTTATTAATGATATCTATAGATTCGTTAAATTATTCAGGCAGGCAAGCAAGATAGACACAAATCGAATATTTCATTTGAAAGAGTTGCAAGTTACATACAAAGAGTGAATATATACAGTACATTACACAACTTCCATGCATTAACAGACGCAAAAAGAACATAAGCTCTAGATCAAATTCGTAGAATGACGAAGGATTAGCACGAAACCGGTCGTCAAATGTACGTCTTCAACTATATTTATATAACAGCATTTCTTGCAGCACACCGCTGAAAAACGTAATCATCTCGATGTTTTAATTCAACATTCCTAGCAGCATACCGCTGAGAAACGTTATCATCTCGATGTTTTAATTCAACATTCCTAGCAGCATACCGCTGAGAAACGGTATCATCTCGATGTTTTAATTCAACATTCCTAGCAGCATACCGCTGAGAAACGTTATCATCTCGATGTTTTAATTCAACATTCCTAGCAGCATACCGCTGAGAAACGTTACCATCTCGATGTTTTAATTCAACATTCCTAGCAGCATACCGCTGAAAAAACGTCATCATTTCGATGTTTTAGTTCAGCATTTCTTACCGCACATTGCTGAGTGAAGCGGCAGGCAGCGAAAAAAAAACGCGAAAAACAGAGAGAGAGAAGGTGCAGGTGGGTGGTCTGGCATTTCGTAGCAGCTTACCAGCAATGCGGGAATAGGAAGGACCAGAGGAATACGATCACAGTGAGACACATAGCGCGGCTAAATGTGAAGCAAATGTACTCTGGTGTCAGTAGCAACAGCACCTTTACTTACTTACACAAACGGAACGAACCAATGTTAGGAAGTTGTCTGCGCCAACAATACGTAGCTTTAGCGTTAACAAATTAATAGAAGGGTGAAGATGGTACATTTCAGCGTGAACTAACCACATATATAAATACTAATTTAGCACGATAATTTTAAATAAAAACTTGTGTAAATTTTACTTCTTGAAAGAATAGTATTGGCATAACGACTCACGAGTTTGATTCAATTTCAAATATTTACTGTGATTACTTTTTTGTTCAAACATTCCTTCACAATATATAATGTTGAGACGCTTTCAAGGAACATAACACTTAAATTTATAAGCAACATACATGCACGAGTTACCATTCAACTTTATCTGAAAATATCTAAGATGAATTTCAACAACCAGATATCCTACTTCAAGCAACAGCTGATTGAATGTCTACGAGCCGAACACACTTCAAAGCTACGAAGTTAGCGTAACTCGGCAAATAAGCGATGAGTTACCAAGTATACTAAGCTCATGGTACATCAGCCGAGCGACGGAGGTTACAGAGCAGGGCCATAGAGATTTACGGAGCAGGGCTATACGGTACTGCAAAGGCCGGTGTGACGCAGAGGCGTAGGCCGGGAGCTGGCGGGTGCTGAACACAAGTCAAAATGTTCCACATTAAACAGAACACGAGACGGAATAGGACTGCAATAGACTTAAGTAGCTAAGGAAGTCAGGCACTTCTTCGTGTATCCGTGTGAAGACCATCGAATTGTAAAACTTGGAAAGCAGCGTCTGAATAAGTAAAATTTACATAATTTTGACAAACATTTCAGATTAATTCAAGTTTGTTCAAAAAAATCTTGCAGATTTTTTCTAAACGATGCTGAATAAAACGAGATCACTTCCAGAATACCAGAGTACAAAAATCACACGACGCACAGGTCGAAGAGATTCGCGACAATAAAACTTTGTGACAGAGACCACCATAACTTATTAGGTTCATCGAATGGTATGTGTGACGAATAGCTTTGATTAAGTCAGTACTGGACTGAAGTAAAAACATTTGTCCCCCAGACGCCATTTGAAGCAGAGGGCCCCACACCCATAATTCTGGCCTAAGACTTCGCGTTTATCCCAATTTAAACGCCTACACAAGGTAGGCATATCTTGGACCAATTAATAATGGTCTCTTATTTTATACACCCTACTCATAAAAGCAGCAAAATTAAAAAGTTTATGAAACAAGAAAAAATTTAAAGTAATAGGTGCTGAAAAAAAGGACAGCCGTAAACCGAAAAAGACCGTCCGTAAGAAAATAATTCTTTTTCCACATCAACAAAGAAATCCTACCTCACCTTCAAATGGGACCTCGCCTCTTTCCCTGTGGGCGCTACTTCCAAAAAATACAACAGTTGTATTGTTGGGAGAATCGTTCAAGGTAACTCATCATAAAAAATTATAGAAAAAGCAGAACTCCCCAGAACACTGGAATTCACGTTCAGTAAATTTGTCCTAATGGCAAAAAGCAATGATATCCAAGAGACCAACATCTGAGCGCTATAGACGAACGTAACAATTTTAAGAATTTCGTTTTTCAGCAAATCCGAGTGCGTTATACTCCAGTGAGAAATGGTTTCTGTAGCTCAGCTTTCCTCGCTTCTGAAGCCAGGTGACGCGTATATTTAAACCATAAATATCAAGATGCTAATGTATCTTGATATTTACATTTACCTAAGGCATTTATGTCCGCTAGACGAAGATATGACGATCCTCAAACGGCACTTGAGAACGCATCATGGCAATAACGTCCAAAGTAAATACATGGAAAATGCCGCTCATGGAATTACAGCATTCTTACTATGCGAATGAGCGAAGACGTTCACGCAAATGTAGAGACGTTCATGAATAAATCATTGAAGTACTTATAAATCATTGAAGTCCTTTCTCTCTTCCGAAACTAAAGCGGTTGGATCAATGGTAGATGAAAACTAATAGTTTTTTATCACACTCATTTGACAAGACGATGAATTGCACGTCCTCGTACACCATTCTAAACAAAAAATAATATGGAAGGCAGAAAATGAAAGAAAGGTAACGAGTTTTGTGAAGATAACGTTTGTTGGTGTTACCCGAACAACATATATGAGAAACTAGCATGTTGGAGAGATAAGCACACAGCGTAAGTGGAAGACAGACTAGACTGACTACCAAGCTCCCAGCAACTCTAAACCATGGAGAACAAGCTAGTTAGGAGCTCACATGCGTCCTGAGATTCCAACATTAAACACTAAGAAGTAATTTCCTCAGGAGTGAACTCCATGAAGCGGTAGAAGTTAATCATGCATGAAACTGTCATGCGGGGGTAAAGACTATTACTTGTAATAAAATTATTATGCCTAGATTAGAATATAGATACGTGAAGACCTCGCCACTCTAGTAAAATTTAAACACATCGATGGACTACATCTTCGTTCCGCGGGATGAGCAGCGTATACGTGGGAGGTGTGTGAGGTATTCCGTAAATTCAAGTTCTCCTTATCGAAAAATTAAATGATAATTACAAGAATGTGAGAACAAAGTAACGCACAGACAGAATTTTTGGTCAGGATTATGGCACTCGCTTTTACTAGACAAGGAAATAATATTTTGTGACAATAAAGAGTTCCTAAAATATTTTTGTTTAAATTAAACTAAAAATACCTATCCTAAAACTAAAAATGAGAGTAAGGTGGGCTTGACCACGTTGCCAGTGTTCTGAATAGCACCGTTGGAACACATGTCTAGCACTGTGGTCAGTGACACAGATCTGTAAATGTGAACACAAATTTATCGAAATTAAAGCAGGACTAGAACACCTTTCACGAGCTTAGTTTTGTGAAAGATTTGAGATTCAACAGTTGAAAATCAGAAGATGAAACTGGCATTATGAAAATTTCTTACTTATAACGTGTTGTGGCAGTTGTATTACATGCGCTACTTACACAATAAGTCAAGACCAGTCCCTATGAATAAAATTATTGTAATAAGGTAAATAACAATGAAAAAATACATAAAATTAAAACCGCAGTATAGTTTCGAGGGGGTTGAAAAAAAAATCGAGGATTGACTTAAAAGGTGAAAGTGCACAGAATAATCGCTCTGGGAGATACAACCCGAGTTAAAACGAACAAAACTGCACAATCTCAAAAGAGAGCGACCACTGTTAGTGCGATGAATGGCAAATTTCGAAATGAACTTTCAGTGATTTTATTTCGAACATTTTGAATAGATTAGGGTTCGAAATGTCAATGCTGGAGTGATTAGGTAAAGACATAAAATCTCAACATTGTACTTACTTCAAACTCTTTTCGAGCCGTGACCATTAACTAACTTTTTTTTCTTCAACGTTAAAACTCAACTTCCAAAACGCATGTCTACCAAAACAAAACCGGTATTTTACCTCAGGAAGCTGCGGATAGTGGCCCTCGCGTCAACGCACATTACACACAGGTTGGGGGAACCGCTAGAAGTATACATCAATCAGGGCATGCGAAATGCTCACAAAGAACGGCTTAAGTTATGGGTAGCAGTACACTCTATTGATGTCACTTCTAGACTAGCTTCATTTCAAAGTTGGCAGATTACTAGAGACTTAGAAATTAAAGGGTGTACGTAAAAATTACAAAGAGCTACAACTGAACTACCATGTTTTATTGATAACATTGAGACTCGAAGTCAGAGAGCTTTTCAGTAACAAAAAGATATTGTAGTCACTCCGTTACGCTGTAAATTCAAGACAGGGTTATTGAACTTAAATGTAACAATAAGACTTTACTGTCACACCTTATGTCCTCGGATATACTCGCATCCAGTACTTATTGATTTGGATTTCAATTGCTCACAAGACGTTTTCGCGTTTGGAAATTTGGAGATCACCTAGAGAACCGATCGAAATAAGTTCGCACCCACAAGAAAATCTATCCTACACTTGTGCAATGAACATTTTGCGTAAACTAAAATGTATAATCGGGAAGCCATTAACGCTTTAATATTCAATTTTCATTAATTCGTCAGGAAAAAAATTGCTTGAGTTCACACAAACTCTAGTTATTTTAATTTCATATTGAAGCACGAGTTACGTTTGATGTTACAATAGATCACACTGCAAGCGTCATGAAAGAACATTTGCCAGAAATAGAAGGATTTAAACAAATATTCTTCTCCATGAAAAATTTGTTTTTTGTAAGGCCAAAAAATCACCCCTGATTTCAACTTAGAAGATTTTTACCGGAAGACGTCATAAAAAACAGAACTCCTCGATAATTCTTTAATTCTCACGTCCAATTGAGCTATCGAGAGTAATATTAAGCAACTTTCATTTGCATTGCTTCAACATGAAACTAATAACCGAACAACTCAGTGAGGATTATGCAACCAACAGACGGGTATTGTCGAGAAAATACTCATTACAATCATCGGTCTGGGATAGTTAAGCACTCATTTTGAATGTCATAAACATGCAAGGAATCCGAAGCCTTTATAAATATTTATTCATTTTATATTAGACCAACATGAATAAGATGAGCTTAATCTAATTTTCCATGGCTTAACTGGACGTAAGAATTAATGCTTGTTTCCTAGATTTGAAAAGTTCCAAGAGCGAGTTCTCACTCAGGATTGCTTTTCGTTCATTTGGAATATCCAGTACGAGTAGTTTGATCACAACTCCAGTGCCCGACCACACATTACAAAATTCATAGCAAAAGCACTAATGCAGGGACAGATGAACTTCCGCTATCCGTTTACATAGAAACCTTTCCACTGTTGTCTCCATGGGAGATAAAATTAATTTTTACAGATCAAAGCATATTTTTTGGGGGAAAACTTGGAACAAACCCTGATTCCATAAAAAAACCAACCCATTTTGGGCTTGAATAACCGAGTCAAAGCTCACTTCATGCAGGAATAAACGATACCAAGAATGATATTTTTTCCTTATAGAGACCACAACAGTTGAAACCTCCACAACAGTTGAACACACTCGGCACGATACAGTAACAGAGCAGCGGTAGCTGGCTTGTACGGGAGGTTCTTGTGTAAATCAAGGAGGAAGTGACCAGAGTGAAGGACTTCAATTCGAAGACCCGAGCAGTGCTCCGTACCGTATGGGAGACCTTACAATAATCCAGAGGCAAAAATGCAGGCGTGCAGGTACAGGATGACACGAAAACTGGTCAAAAGTAAGGACATCTAATTGAAAACAGCATAGAAACAAGATATTTCTTGCCACACATACACAACATGAAGACCAGTTTTTCGTGTCACTCTGCAGGAAATAACCCTTAACAACACATCTACGGAAGATATATAAATTTAACTTCATACCATCATAGAGATTCCGTTAGGGCACACGCACTCGATAAGGGCGAGGCTAATGAAAAGCTTACAATTACCACGCTAGTAAGCTAATTACTAAAATGTTACATCTTCATTGCTTGCAGGCTTCTACTTCACAGCCTACACAAGGGTAGACAGTAAAACACGTCGAAAAAGAATCTATACACTGAGCTCTAAAAATTATCGTCCTAGTAATTCAGTGCGACGGTTTGCCAAAAAATTCCCCATAAGGAAAGTCGTCGAGCCTTGGAGCAACACTACGAACACACGACACGTCTGACAGATCAGCACAGCACGAAGGCAAAAGAAATAAGTTGGTGGAGGCGACCAAGTCGGAAGCAGAGGTGCATGAGGACGGTTTCTGGGGTGGGTCTCGCCCACGGCGCTGTGGGGCACAACAAAATGAATTTCATTACGGGCACTAGTGTGCATGCTCTTATAAACTATTATACATCGAAGCTCATTATTTTAATGCATACAAAATGATTCATTCGTTGGAGAAATCAATACGGTGCGCCTAATTGCCTCAATTTACGTTATACAACCCTAACATAATTCAATTGCAAAGAATTATTGAAAAAATAGTCACAAGTTAACGGAAAAGCGGATGGTCTTGACAACGAAGTAAATTGTAACGAGTATTATTGCTCAATAAGTGACGTATCTCATCAAACATAAAATGCAATGAAAGGGGAATCAACGCGGCACTTTTTGGCTCAAATAATTCTAATACAATCATTGAATCACTTTAAAAATAAACAAATAATGTGAATGAACAAAGTTAGCGAATGAACTCATTTCCACCTAATTTGTCGTTTCAGAGAGCAACAAGCAAACTCGTCCATAACATGATGGATCAAAAACAGCCACAAATTAGCCCCTCCGCCGTTTCAGAGTCCTCAGCCGTCAAAAAGCTCAGCTTTGAAAATGTTACGAAAATCCATAAAATTTCTTTTTAAACCGAAGGATTCCTACAAAAACGGGGTCGGGAAAGAGGTTAAGGACTGAAGACACTCACCTCACATGAGAAGACACTTCTCCTGCGTCGCCTTGACGCTCGCTCGCGACACGTCCTGGGCAATGCGCTGGTCGTCGTCCAGCCTGCGGTCACAAGCACGAATGTTTTAGTTGTGGTCATAATGCAGTCGGTCATCGACCTATACGCATCTCGTGCGTACCTCAGCTAACGCCGATAAAATTAACCCCAGGTTGTTCAAGTAATACGATGCTTGACTCAAATTTCATCTTAGTTCTAGTTATTTGTTCGAGTAGAAGTAGTGAAGTAATAAAAAAGTAAATTTGAAGCTCCGTTTCCATTGCAGATATGTTTTCATGTAGGAAAAGGAATGGCCAATTTAGAAATAGACTATAAGAAAAACGTTAGAGCCTTTACACAAAGATTAGATTATTAGTTAGTTTGAGCCTCCCTATCCTCAACAAATGAGGTCCAAAGAGAGGAAGAAGGAAGGCACCCTTTAGTATGGAGATAAGAGAATGGGGAATCTATGCAAAAAGGGCATAGATACAGTAAGTTGAGAAGAAACAAGATAAAAGTTGAAGAAGAAGAAAGTAGTAGGTGCTGAAAAGCAGGACAGCAGTGAACCGAAAAAAGACGGTCCTTAACACAACAAAAAACATTTTTTTTCTACAAAAACTAGGCCTACCTAACTCACAGCTCGGGCCCTCACACATTTTCCCCCTGGGAGCGCTAATTCCCATAGATACAATAGTTGTACTCCCCTGAGGAGGGAAAGTTCTCAATAACTGGACCAAATTTATTCGAATGAGATGAGGTTCGCTTGAGATGATGCATAGCTCGAGTATAAATTGTACAGAAAATTTTAATTTAACGTCAATTAATGCGCGATGGCTATAAATGGCGAAAGTATAGATTAATTTCAGAAGATTAATGATGGACGGAAATGGCGAAATTATATAGTTCCATGGCAACTAATGAATGATGACCATAATAGGAAACTCGACTATAAATTGGTATGACCGTAATGGAAAAATCACTTTCCCATTGTCAACGAAGGATGTGAACACGTACGGTACAGTTCTTCGTAACACTTGACAGAACAAAGGAATCACACAACACAACGACCAGTATACGCTATTATTACGAGCAACACAAGCACACAGGTACTCAGTACACAACACAAACACACAGGTACTCAGTACACAACACAAACACACAGGTTCTAAGTACACAACACCCCACACAGGCACACACAACACCCCCACACAGGCACACACAACACCCCACACAGGCACACACAACACCCCACACACACAGGCACACACAACACACTCCACGGGCACACACAACACCACACACACACAGGCACACACAACACACTCCACG
>JACJUY010006374.1:18057-34477 GCA_014220935.1 Platorchestia sp. MABIK | reverse complement strand
ATAGATACAATAGTTGTATCCCCCTGAGGGGTCCTTCGGGAACATGGATACGAGATACGCGTTGAGTTAATGAGTTAACACGTTGACTCCGAAGTGGTATGTATGTGTACCACTCGGTAAATTGCTCATTTACCTACCATAATATGCAAATAACATTTCAACTATTTTGCTACCTTTCCCGAAATGAATTTTAGAGTAAAAGGTAACACATTATGGTTCAAGTGTATTCTTTACACTTTTCAAAAATGTTAAAAATGTATCAGAGCAGAAAAGCCGGTTTTTCAAAGCGACTTCTTCTAGCCAAACCAAACTGAATATGAGCAACCGCACTATCGGAGTCAACATGTTAACGCGCTTTAGGCAACATGGATGCGTACTTTTAAGATGACCATGCGGAGATGAAGCTATCTAGGGTAAGAATATGTGATCATCGCAACTGATGGGTCGATATCATCATACTAGACGGAATTGATTACGGCTGCAGTGGCCAACGACAAATGCGGGTACTAGTATTAGTTTCGGCTGTTGTTAACGGTTGGTTTGGTTAGCTTGTAAGCAGAAGAGTTAGGAAATTGACTTAACTGATCGAATGTATTTTTATCCTTCCTAAGAAATATGAAAAATGCAATTTCACGATAACTTATCACCTCGTATGATAAGTTATTTTCCAAAATGGGTGCGGAACAGACGAAATGCCCTTCACTTCTACCGGTGTGTGAATGAGCAATTCACCCACTGGTACATGTATGTTACAGTACGTAGGGAACGTGTTGAATGAATAGTAGTGACAGTCAAAGCCAATACAGGTAACAGGTTGGCTGTAATTGGTTAAACTGAAGTTCAATATTCAATTAAATTTTGAAGCCAATTGTAGGAAACAATTTTGAAAAAGGAGACCTTAACTGGGTCGTGCCTTCATTTAGTTTCGATTGAGTATTTATGAAAATTGAGTTTGTGACTACTGGTCTGTCAGCAGAATTATGAAAATCACCGCCAAGCACACCGGCGGCTCACATCGCGACCAACGTGTTGAAGATGGAAAAATAATCGGCAGCCTAATATCTGACCCTGCCATTCTTATGTTCATAAATTTCAAGAGCCACATCACTGCCTCGCACATTAGTATAAAAGTTATAAATTGCACTGGACGCTGAAAGTCACATTTTTCCCGCTGCAAAATTTTAAAATTTAACTTGCCTATTCTCTACTTCCCTTAATTGCACGCATCTCTTTTCAACAAGCCTTTCCGTTTTTGAGATCTCCCTCTTCAATCAAATAAAGCTGTACAGGGAAATTCTGTAAGAGTTCTACTATGAACAGTAGCTCAGGTTCGAAATTCTAGAGTCGCAATTAGTGCAGAACGTTGGGACTGGCAAAAGAAGCGGCAAGCCGAGATGAGGAAAGAAGAAAAATCCTAACAAAAACGAAGACACTCTAACAAGAAACCGATGCATCGACTCTCCTCCTAAAGAAACAAGAAATTGCCAGCGTAAAAGCGCATCGAACATGGACACTAAAAAGAAGAGACTCTTGCAACGAAGTTTGAATATTCTGCGATGTAATCGTATCGAACCACACTTTATTCAAAGCAAACAGCTAGGACAGGCTCTAATACAGAGTATTCCCACACAGAGGACAGAAACTACTATGGCATACAGACTAAATGGACCTTAACATTCAAAATACATAGAAGAGGACAGACGTTACTATCCGATGTATACAGAGGACGATAGACAGTACTATCGAATGTACATATATAGACGAGGACCTTGCCTGTATCCAATGTATACAAGCAAGGACAGACTCTAATATCCAATGTATACAGACGAATGCATTCACTACAATACAATGTATAAATACAAGGATCGCCATTGCAATGTAAGATGCACGTGCGAAAACAGACACGATCAGCACTTTCTTGTGAAGTTCCCAATCTAAAGCTAATTTTTCCCAGGAAGGATTTTCTTCCTGATTTATTTATTCATTTATTCCTGATTTATTCATTAATCAAACTGAATGACAAACCTCCTCAACGAACTCCTTCCTCCGGTTATAGTTGAAGCAAAAGAGTGAAGATTCGAATTTACAAATTTGAATCGGGACGCTTTCCACGTGATTCACAACTACCGTTCGGGGCTGAACAAAAACCAGAGCACTCTCCAACTAACAAGCAGGTCTGGAATAAACATGAAAATGAAGAAAAAAGAAATAATGTTTTATTCCAATCAAGCCTGATACACATCATCTTGTACATGGTTTTTAAAATGCCCTAAAACTATGCTTTGTAACTAAAAAATCACATACATAACTTAAATACATGTACATAACATAACTTATAACATACATAACTTATAAACTTAACTTAAAACTTATATACATAACTTATAAATATAAATATGTTTGTATACTTATATATAACATATTTAACTTATAACTAACAATACCGTCATTCAATTGCAGTCAGTTGAAATGTCACAGCGAGTCAATGGCGAGGAGGGAAGACAAATTTTTCCAACATATTCCGGCAACAAAGGAAATCGTGTAGCGCAGACGAGCTGATTCTCTTCAAGTGACGTTATCATTACGTGACGTCACCATGACGCAACCAGGTCACGTGTTCACCGCACGAGGAGCGGCGTACTTCGCATCCGCATCACAGTAGCATCAGTCCGCAGTCCTCATTTCAAGAAGCCAGTCTGTCTTCTTTCTTACCTAATAATATCCTTGGTGTGTTTATTTGTTGGTTTGGAGTCCGCTTCTTTCGTCTTTTTGTTACGCTCATAAAGAATCTTCACGCTCATAAGGGTTTCACCAGTGCTCAAGTGCAAGATTATTTTAATCGTGGGTACTATTGGGATGGAAGTATTTGTTTGTCATCTAAATCTGGAAAATTTATTTAAGGAAAGTATTGAATCCCGTCATTTTTGACTGGTCGTGTACACCATATAGTACTGTAATAAGAGCTGAGTTTTCCGTCACATTTTGAAAGCGTAATAATGCTAAGTCCATGGCTCAAATACATGATTAAGTTACTTTGTATCAGTGCAAGGGTACTCTAGAATAAATGGTTTGAGATTTTTAGCTCTGTTCACAACCAACCAGAAACAAAGAAACAAATTGTTTACGATTTGTTGTTGAACTGTTAGCGATTTAGAAGCACAAAATAATTGTTGGCGATTCAACTTACAAATAAAGCAATCATTTTTGACTCGGAGGATGCCTTAAATCTCGGACGAAGTCGATGGAACTGCGCACCACCAGCAATAATCGCTGCTACTGCGATCGACATGGTTCTTTAGACGAGCGGTATTGAAAATCTGCTATTAATTTTTTAATGTTTTCAAATATCGCAAGTCTCCTGTTACTCAATGACTTTTTCGAATGCTGCGCTGATATCATATCTGATTTGCCCCCATTTAATGACCATTAGACAACTTCTCCCCACTTTGAATGTTGGGGAAGCAAATGTTGCAAGAAACGTCGAGACAGAAACGCGTATGCCAAGGAAACTGGAAAGCTGGAATCTTGATAGATAAGAGAAACGTGTATTTTTAAGGCAGCAAGCTGCTGAAGCGGAAGCGCTGTGATCGTCGAAGAAGAAACTCCGGGAACATACCTGAATTAAGGTGTTCCCTCGCAATGAAATTTTCCGTACAAACTCGCACGTTATTGAAATTGTTTGAAGTCGTCCAAGAAAAGAGCATCACACGATTGCGCGAAAACAAGAATTTCAAGACAACTGCAAAGCAATCTCAAAACAACTGCAAAACAATGGCGACAAGCTCAATGACCTGTTAAAGCTTAGTTCAGCACAAGTTCAATGCAAGTCGACGACATGTTTAAGGCACGTTCAAGACGAGCAGACGACAAGTTCTAGATAAGTCAACAACAAGTTTAAGACATGATAACGAAAAGTAAATAAAAAACCTTAACTCCTATAAAATTCTCCTTCACAAATTGTTTACCAACTAGCACACGGCAACTTTGAACTTGGCTTAGAAAAACTTAAATCGAAATCAAGCAATCACTTTCGAACATTTTTATAACATTTCGTTCATTCATTCAAGGACCTCCTTTTGCAAGTGAGACGGTGAGGAGTCGGACAGTCCACGCTGGCCTTCAAGTCACAATGAAACTCAAGTAATTTTCTAGTCAGCCTCGCTTACACTACCGTCCTAATTATTGTGAATCAAATAGACCACGCTGGCTTGCAAGTTAATGAAAACGGCTTAGCTTTACAGTCAGTTAACCTACCTCATCCTACCGTCCTAATTATTGTGAATCAAATAGACCACGCTGGCTTTCAAGTTAATGAAAACGGCTTAGCTTTACAATTAACCTACCTCATCCTACCGTCGTAATTAATGTAAGGCGGACAGCTTACTCCAGCCTTCAAGTCAAAATGAAATTGACGTAACTTTCTAGTCAGCCACGCTCACCCTACCGCCCTAGCATCTATTTTTATAAGGGGCCTAGACTCGTCCATTGCCCTGTCGTGTGCAAAAAAAATGTATTTCTCAGTTTCAGAATAAAAATCAGTCAAAGAACGAATATGGTTGAACATTGCCTTACCACGCAGACTCTACCGAATTTTTTATTTTCAGCTCCTATTTTCAAATTTCAAGCAGAACTTGCTTCGCATGTATACATGACGTGATCTGTGCAAGTCAGAAGAAAATTTCAACTTTAAATGAAAAATTGAAAAAATGAGAATCGCTTAACTGACAACGTCGAAACAATACATTGTAAAAAGAATAGGAGTCGTTAGATTTCACAAATAACTCCTCTACTATTTCACTCCGATTCAGAAACTCTGCAGTAATAAATTATCTCCTGTTCAAGACAGTACACAAGAGATACTGAATGAAGTTCTATAACGAAGAAACAACCGGTGACCGAATCCTTGCGTAGGCTTGGTAGTTCAGTTGTCTCGTAACTTCAAAAATAGACGAGAAATGTGATATTTGAAATGGCACGTACTTTCAACGCCTGAGTTTTGACGCACGAAGGAAAATTAACGCGAAATTCAACATGTATAGAAGACGGCGAACACAACTACGGTAAACGTGCTGAAAGATGCACCTTCACTCTTGGAAAATCTGCTTTCTTTTTGATAACTCCAGATCAGGCCAGATAAGTTAGTTTAAGCCTCACTAACCACGACAAAATCGCTCCAACGAGAGAAAGAAATAAGGCACCATTTCGTATAGAGTCAATGGGATGACGACTCTATTCACAAACAGTGTTCCCTCAGAATCTCCATGCAAATAAAATAACAAGTTAAGAAGTAAGTTAACGAAACAAGAAAAAAGATGAAAAATAGAGAAGTAGGAGCTAGAAAATAGAACTGTATTGAACCGAAACAAGATGGTCAGACGCCCAACAAAATAATCTTTCTATTTCAACAAAAAGAAGGCGCCTTGACCTTTAACTCGGAACCTCACATCTTCTCCTAGGAAACGGCTCAACCTGTACATTTCAAATCAATTAAACAAATGCAGGTGATGAATTTTATTGGACATTCCCATGGAAGAAAATTTTTTGACGTTTACTTAAAAAAAACATTTTATCCAATTCTTTGTTACTTTATGATTATTTTATGTTTATTAATGGACTTTATGTTTATTTTTTGACACGTGCTAGTAGAGCGTGGGAATCTTTTCAAGAAAATTTTTACTTCAAATAACGTCATGGTGAATTGGCTCCCTGAGATCGATGCCTAACAAAGTTGAAAGTGGTCGCAAGCTATCAGTTTTGCCGCAGGCTCCAGATCTTGAGAAATATCTTCTTGGAAGACGTTATTCTTCCATAATCTCCTTAACATCTTCACAAGCATATTAATACATTTTTCACAAACATCTCAACATTTTCATCCAATATAACATTCAAGCAACTTCAAGAACAGAATTTTTTCTAAATTTGAAACTGTCGCTGCATTCGGGACAGCGATGTCTTCAGATGTGTTGATTTGCCCAGTAAACCAGTCTTGGTCTTCGATGTATCAGAGATCTTAAGTTCTTAGTCTTCTTTGTCCTTGATGGACTAACGTTCCTTAGATCTCAGTCCTTTATGGACCAACACTTCTATATTAAGTGTTTACAAATTAGTCCTTCCTCTGAGGGACGTACATTTAAAAATATTCTTCATAAACAGGATGTACACCACTGGCAATGAAATTGTTCCCAAGAAAAACTATGTCATTTTCTAAGTTTTGGCCACAAATGCCTTTCAATTGACAGCATCTTCAGTAGGGCACTTGTACGCCATTCAAAACAATGAATCAGAGTTAGTCTTTAGTTGCTCAATGAACATAAATTAACTCATAAAAATAATAGGTACTACTACAACGTGAGGTTTACCGCCATATGTCGCCTACCAAGGTGCAGTTTGAGATGTACAAACGAAGTGTTTGCTGCTAAATTAAGTGTTTGAAAATAAGTATTATCCATTAGTGACCTAACCTAACTTCACCCTACAGTACTGGCTAGAGGTAGATCTCATGCTATAGTGTGGTAGACCTCACGCTATAGCAGATCCAAATATTCCTTTAATGTGCGGGGACACGAACATTTAGTGGGGTTGTTCAACGTTATCGTCTCTAAAGAATATTATAACACAACCCTATTTGTAGCTTCCCACATAGTGAATAATGTCTTCAGACAAAATGAACTCAATTCTTGCGGAATGCATTGTTGACACTGTCGTAAACGCAGGATAATAAAAGTTGAAATAGTTGCCAGATAAGCTAAGAATCCTCGATTTCCTCCTGAACGTAAAAGCCCGGAAGCGATTGACCTTCACAGATAAGAACCCTTGATAAGACAAGATACCTTATCGTCTGTAATCTCTGTATTCTGGAAATTGTAGGTGGCACAAAAGATGGTGCTTTGAAATCGGGTACCAAATAAAGGCTATTTGAAGAAAATTCGAATTTGCATTGGTCATTTCAAGTTTATATGAGTTACTGCCCGAAAGTGTTTTACTGATGGAAAAGAAAGAAAGAACTAGGAATGATTTTATGGTCAACTATAAAAAAAACACACAAATAAAAAAATAATCATTTTTTTTCAATACAACCTAAGCATTTTTACAGCATATATCTTGATTGAATACTGCGATTAAATACTTAATCTAAAACTACGTTTAAATACACAAATGAAGACAGATTGTGAGAGCAACAAACCCGTGCACAATCCCGCTTTAACAACAACCGAAACGAAAATGAAAGAACTTGCTATTGTAACTACAGACAAGCGCAAGTCACACTTTCAAGAATGTGAATTATTTAGGTGATGAGTTTGATAAATGTAAATCGGTAAGAACGATTATTTTGATCCATTCTTTGAAAACAACACGATTTCAAAATATAGATAATAAAATGTGTGGCTAGACATTCACGGCTCTCGGAGACATCGTGAAATTAGAGCACATAAGGACAATGGCCCGTTTCTTTTGCAACAATGACCTAGCTTTTATAATAATAATTGAACATACACAAAAAAGAAACCAGGTTATTATCTCGGCTGAGAACTATATGCGCTTTTTTCCACGGGCTTGAAGTATTATTTGGTTGAACAGTCGTTGCTGTATGACTGAATGACCAACACGCGTAAATGATTCAAAAGGATAATTTTCGGGTGATTCACCACAATTTTATACCCATAGAAGTTATATATGGGAGTGTGCCCTATAATCTCTGTAACTCGCCCCCTCCATTTTCTAAATCACCAGAGGAGCTGCATGCGTCGCAAATTATTGTGCTGCGAGATAGCAAGGAATCGAAACACGGCTGTGTTTATTTCCACAAAAAAAAAGGATAATACTCAGCTGAGTTCAAACCATAAAATACATAATAAAACACGGCTGAGTTCAATGCCACAAAATACAAAATTTAAATCAAAAATCATTACAAAATTTTAAAGCTTCAAACTTGCATTATTTCTAAATCCTTTGATTTATGAGACAAATTAAATGAAGTTGTATAAATGTTCATACGGAATGAAACATGGCTGAATTCAATACCTTGAAATACGGAATGAAGCACTGCAAAGTTCTAAACTGCAAAATGCGGTACGATACAACAAAATACGGAATGAAGCAAGGTTGAGTTCAATGCCTTGAAATGCGGTACGATACACGACAGAGCACAATCTCATAATACAAAATTACGCAACACTCACGAGTGGCAGCGCAGAGCGAAGCGTTGGAACTTGGAAGTTCTAAGCACCACCAGCTCGGTATGGTCACTCACTCACCTGGAGGGAGAGGGAACAAGCTGGTCAGGAAAAGAATATTCGCATGGCTTAAAACAAAAAACAACCTAAAAACATAAAACTATCTAATTTATTAACGGGCTTAGAACAAATCAAATGTAACCATTTAAAACAAAAAATAGTGATTTTTGATAGATCAAAAGAGAGTTTTTTACTGGTAAATTATGAAATTCAGTCCAAAAAGCGTCATCTAATCAGCAATAACGCAATCGAAAGAATTCCTCTAATGGTTCTCTACTATTCACGAACAGAAGGAATTATTAAACTCAGACATTTGTGATACCAAAGTGGCTACAGCGAACTGACTCCGCGACATACGGTCGCTGTGACCATCTTGTGCTTTTCATGGATAACTGTGACAAAAAAAAATCCCTCATGGACATATGTCACAAAAAATTGGCACTTCTAATAGTAAATAAATCATTAACGGTTTAATTTTTTTATTCTTATTACTGCTATCACCCGCACCTGACCCTACTGTTGGTAAATCATTACCTGTTTGAATTCTTCATTCTTATCACTGCTATCACCCGCGCCGTCGTTAAACTGGCTTTGCTATCAGGTAGTCACCGACACCAGAATGCGGATGGAACTGCTACTCGGCTGTGAACTTCGAGGATCGAACACATTAGGGTGCAATTTCGACAAGAAATACAATATAATAACAAGTTATCCGCAATGGGTTTAACTGAAGTTAAATATTCAGCTTAAATTTAGAATCAATTGCTGAGAGCAATTTTGAAAATAGCAAATATAAACCGGATTGTGCCGTTATTTAGCTTTGATTTAGTATTTATAGAAATTGAGTTTGTGACTACTGGTCTGTCAGTAGCATTATATGAAAATTTCCATAGAAGTCATCAGGTAGCCGTAGCAAATGCAATAAAAATCAAAGAGCAAGGTAAGCTACTTTGATCATTTAAGGTACATATTCGAACAAAACCTAATTTAAAATGTTCCGGCCACACGCCATCATCAGTGATAAGAATTTTGAAAATTACAAGGTAAAAAGTAAGAATAGACTATGTTGGAACGACAAACCTAAAAACAAGCTATGAAATTACGCTAATTGCGATTATCTATTTACTATGGCTGAAGGAAATGAACTAAGAGTGTTGTTTAAACCCGGCTTAGGTCTAAAAATGTACAAGCATTCTAAAATCCGCATATCTGTATCAAACTGTGGTTTTGCCAAGATTGAAAATTGATGAATGGAAATTACATTATCGCACCCGTCAGAATGCTCTCGAACGGCGGAAAGTGGGGGCTTTGACAAAATTGAGCCTGTTCTAAAGCTCCTACCAGAATGCTCGCAAACTCGATTGCGAAGAGTACGAGATGTACAATTTTACATCCAATGCACTCTGATGCACAACGTGCACACCTAAACTTATAAAAAAGAGTAGCTTGCATTCCGGCAGGAAGCTTATCTTCATAATTAAACAGAAAACAAAAAAGGTGTTTTAAAGCGAGAAAGGAAAAAGACACCAGTTAATATTGAGTTAAGGATTCACGGAATCAGCGCACAAAGTCTGTTCACACACAAATTCCCCTGGGTGTAGAAACAGCAATAAGTTCATGAAACACTATAGATGTTTAAGAAGAAAGTAGTAGAGGCCGAAATACAAGACAGCAGTGAACAGAAAAAGACGGTTTGTAACGAAACAAAAATCGAATGTAATTCAATAGAAGTAAAGCCTACTTAATAGGCTTAGGACCTCACATCTCCCTGAGAGCGCTCATTCCCATTGTTACTCCATAAGAAACTCAAAATAAAAAAGAATCAGTAAAAATACATTCAATTATGAATAATAAAAACACTAGAGACAGCCTCATCCTTGTATCATTGAGGGCAAAGAGCCTCTGTGTTAGTCTTCCTTCAGGAAAAATTGAACAAGAATCAGTGGATCAAATACTAAGCGGTTCCGTATTTTTAAATGCACTTCAATTAAGGTTCCAGTTCATTTTAGTCCACCAGAGTTCAAGTATGAGTCTGGCATATGCGTGTACGAGAGAATTTTATTTCATTTACTAATCAAACTTTTCAGGAAAACACCGTCATAAAATCCCTACGACGAGGCACTGCTCAATATATTATCAGCACCGGGGAATTTTTTGTCGCCAACAAACCTGTATTTATCTGCAGCTCCTGTCGACGTACATTGCAACCACTAACAAAAGAGCGCACATCGCAACTGAAAGAATGGCAACAAATAACAGCGGCAGCACGGATGAGCACGCTTTAGATTCTCAACAACCAGGTAATAAATAATGAAGGGTGACAAGCAATAACGGTGAAAAATAACGACGACAGCACGGATGAGCACGCTTTAGGTTCTCAGCCTGGTAATAAATAATGAATGGTAATGAATAAGAATGGCAATAAATGAAGGCAACAGCAGGGATGAGCACGCTCTAGATTCTGAAGAAAGGATTCACTACTCTAACCACCACGTCACAAAACGCAATGAGTTTGTAGCAGCTGAAGAAGGCGTTATAAGCAGCGCAACAATGACGCCAAAAGCCCCCATGAGTCCCTTTCAACTCTACAAACCACTGAACAAGATCTGACTAATAATCAAGCACACGAAATTTGTTCTGAAAAGTCTACACACAAAGGCATAGGGCCCCAAATGTATCGGAACGGCATCGCCGCGTTATCGAAAAACATTCGTCAGGTTTTGTTGGACAACATTGAGAGGAAGAAGAGCGTCTCGAGATGACAGAAGTGGATAAATGTCCGAGGCTGAGAGGTCGTCATTGTTACTAGCAGATGTCTTCAGTGCGAAGCTATTGGAACGTTCCTTCTCGCGTGACACTGTGTATTGGTATTAAAAATTATGCCCGGCAATTTATACTTTGTTGCAAAGTTTTGTTGGAACTTTCCTTCTCGCGTCACACTGTGTATTGGTATTAAAAATTATGCCCGGCAATTTATACTTTGTTGCAAAGTTTTGTTGGAACTTTCCTTCTCGCGTCACACTGTGTATTGGTATTAAAAATTATGCCCCGGCAATTTATACTTTGTTGCAAAGTTTTGTTGGAACTTTCCTTCTCGCGTCACACTGTGTATTGGTATTAAAAATTATGCCCCGGCAATTTATATTTTGTTGCAAAGTTTTGCTGGAATGTTCCTTCTCGAGTGACACTGTGTATTGGTATTAAAAATTATGCCCCGGCAATTTATATTTTGTTGCAAAGTTTTGCTGGAATGTTCCTTCTCGAGTGACACTATGATAACAAGAGGCATTGTAAATTATATATCATTGCACAGTTCCGTTTTCCCGCGTAGATTTTACGATTCTCAATTTGAAGAATCATTTTGTAACCTGCCACATTTAGGAAAAAGGAGATGAGACGATGCAGAAAAAAATTTTCGTTCGTTTGACAAGATTTAAAAAAATACATCTACAGCATCTCAACCACCTACAACATCATCATCTCAACAAGATGGTGATTAGGTTAGATGTTGGTTGAAGTCTCCCTCACTGCAAAAAATGTGTTCCAGAGAGAGGAAGAAGTGAGGTACGATTTAGTATGGACTTGAGGGAACCCATACTCAATGCACAAGATGCATAGAGAAATTAAGTTGAGAAAGAAGTTCATGAAACAAGATATAAGTTGAAAAATAAAGTTGTAGGTGCTGAAAAAACCAGACAGCTGTGAATCGAAAAAAAGACAGTCTAGCCAAACAAAAAATCTATTCTATGTCTACGAAACGAAGGTCTACCTAACCTTCAGCTCACGACCTTACATATTTCCCATGTGGGGGGTAATTTTCATTGAAACAATAATTGTTACTCCTTGAGGGGGCAGGACTCTTAATTTGTACGACGAATGACATATTAATTGGAAGCCAGAAAACAGAGGAGCCGAAAAATTCATCAACGAAAAATATCATTAAATAAAGAAAAAATTAATAGGTATGATATTAAGAGCGATAATCATTTCAAATTCATAAGGCTGTCAGAAAATAAATCAAAATTAGAAGGTCATATCTATCACCTTTTTTCTTCTAACATTTAATGATTGCTCAAATTCCTCAGATTAAATAATGATCTCACCGCCTCAGCAAAAAATGTGGATTTTTTCCAGAAATTCACTACTGCCTGCATGATCAAATCTACTCACCTACTTTCAAATATCCTTATAAAATTTCACTCCGAGTTCACCGGCGGCTCACGTACGACAAACGCGTTAAAGCTCTTTACAAAAGACGCTTTGTTTTTTGCAAATTATATTGATTCAAATTCGCATTACTTGCGAATCCAGTTCGATCGCAACAACCGCAAGACGTCAAAACAGCCAATCCTGGTGACCGCGGAAGCTAAGCGGTAAGCCGCAACTCTGACTTCAGCGATTTAGTCACGCTTCAGGTACAGGATGGTACAAAAAAACTGGTCGAAAGGAAACATCTAGAAGTAAAAACTCACAGATACCAGTTGTTTCGCGAACACAATATAGTGTTTTTGTGATTATAAATGTACAGTTTTGTGATTGTGAACATGGAGTTTTTGCGTTTTTGAATGTAGAATTTTTGCGATTATTTACGTAGAGTTGTGATTATTCATGTAGAGTTTTTGTGATGACGACTGTAGAGTTGTAGCAATTATGAATATAGTGTTCTTTGCAATGATGAATGTAGAGTTTTTGCGATTATGAATGTTGAGTAACTTGAGTTTTTGTGATAATGAACGTTGAATGTAAGTTTTTACGATATAGCAGACGACATGTAACAAATAATTTTTTACGCGCCAGCCGTCTATGAATCGCAATCCGTTGTTGTAATTGACTCCGCTTTCGCTCGAATCATACGGAGTTAAAAAAAATACCACTTAAGATTAAGAAAATTTCGTCTTGTTTCCAATGAACATCAGACCTAGGCTTCCATAGACACATGCACATTTGCAAGGAACAACATCGACCAATTTTCTCTCCGCGATAGCTCATTTTTGCAGCAAAATCGTTTTGTACGAGAAATTTGACTTTAATTAATAGAACTTAAGAATAATGCGTATACAATGTATACATTCATGGAAACTATTTTTTTACAGATATTCGTGTAAATTGAAAGAATGTGAATGATAAAGGAAATTATGCTCATCACAATTGATTTCTTTTATTTTTGTGTCGAAAAAAAAATGCCAGTAAATTCTTAAAAAATGAATTGACGCTCAAATTTACCGGAAGCTTTTGTTAAACACAAGTAACTTAAACACAACCACTTATTTGAAAAAATTAATACAAATAAACCTGAAAAGAGTGGGTAAATCTGCATTCCCAGACTTTTATGCTTCGCTTGAAAGTGAGCAATACTCTTTCATCACAGTCGGAACGAAAAAAAGTTAAATATATCCCATAATTATCATGAACTAATAACATACATTTTAAATCTCTCGAAAAAATATATAATCAATAAAATAAAATCATTGAATCGTTCAATGGGCTTTTTAGTTTCATTAGATACTTTACATAAAAAAACTATATTTTTTTGTGCTTCTTTAATCTATTCAGCTAGCAGACAACGGTTTGCACTGATAAGATCAACCAGGCTTGAATTTATATCTATCTAAACTTCAGTAACCAAATCTACTAAGACACAGCGGTGCGATGATGCCAGATGAAACAGGAGTATGACAATGGAAAAATGAGATTTCAAAACACAAGTGCATGTGCGTGTACACTTCAGTTGGATTTACAACTCTACATTTAATAATTCAGTTAATGAAATTTAGGGATACTTAATTATATTTAATGAGAATTTACGTCAATTAATGATTTTTAGTGTTATTTAATTATATTTAGTGTTATTTAATTATATTTAGTGTTATTTAATTATATTTAGTGTTATTTAATGATATTTAATGTTATTTAATGATATTTAATGTTATTTAATGATATTTAATGTCATTAAATGTAATTTAAGTATATTTAATGTTATTTAATGAAACCGTAAATTTAATGATTATTAAATAATTTCAGCTTCTACAAAAATTGCCAAAGATAGGAAGGAAAAAGGCACCATTTAGTATGGACTAGAGGGAATGCAGAATTTATGCACAAAGTGTGTTCCCGCACAGTATCCACCGCCCGCAGGAACAGTGAGTTGAGAAGAAAGGTTAGGAAACAAGCTAAAAGTTGAAGAATAAAGTGCGAACTAAAGAGAAACAGGACACCGGTGAACCGAAAAAAGGTGTCGTTAACAAAACGAAAAACACTTTTTATTTCAACAAAAAGAAAGCTTACTTAATTAACTTTCTGCTCTCGACCTCTCATTTTTTCTCCTACGGATGCTATGCTCGCAACCTCTAAATTTTCCCATACGGATGCTGATTTCCGTAGATAGAACAGTTGTATCCGCCTGAGAGGTTACAACCCTAGATTAATAACACAGAAGACTATATTTAAAGTAAAAGAACTATGACACTAAATATTAATTACACGCAAAACGCAGTAAAAACACATTCATACTTCCCTCGAGAAAGCAAATTATTTTTCCAATCGTCAAAAAATACCAGCACACGATCTACTGAAGATTTACACCGACAGAAAACAAAACGGGAATCTACCTTTCACGGATCACTGCTATCTGGTGGAAGATCACCTATCGTCCACGGTTTCAATTTCAGGATGCAGATGATTAGAAAAAGACGTCATGTATATAAAGGCTAAGGAGAAAATACACCGGCAGATGACCGAAAAAAAGGCTGGATGTACGAAAATGACACGAGAAAAATACACCGGCAGATGGCCAAAAAAGGCTGGATGTACGAAAGGGACACGAGAAAAACACACGGGTACACACCACTCACGCTCGCTTCAAGACACTGACCAGCTCGTGACCTGACCTGACCCGACACCCCCGCCTGCTCACCGCATGCCTCGACCAATCACGAGAGCGCATCATGCATCGTTGGCGGTGGTCGTTACATGCTGTCACCAATCAGAAGAGAAACTCAGTAATCATCAATGCTTCTGAAGCTTGAAGCATGTGTATCCTTCAATTTCCAATATAAAAGGAATATACAATATAAAAGGAATAGGAAAGAGAATTTAATATCCAACATCCTTTAATATGCAATGTATTTAATATCCAGTATCATAAAAAATCCAGCATAAAAGTTCTAATATTTCTAGCCATAACTTGAATTTCTACTTACGAAAGAAAAACTTCCATCAAGCTTCCCACACGATCGAAAAACGCATTTTCCAGCGTGATTCTAAACGAAATGCAGTACTTCTATCACCACAAAGAGCTACTCGAAGAACAGCTGCCCGAAGCCAACCTTGTTTTCGCTTCCTGTGTCAACACGCGGGTTCTTGCCTCCTACAGCTACGACTGACCTACCTCGGTCGATTTTGTGACTTTGCGTAAAACGTACGTTATTTTTCTTGCTTTTCAATTTCAACTTTTAAAAGAGATCAATGTCGACGATGGAAATACTGCAGCAAGGAAAAATTTCTAATTGCTTTGTTTATATCAGCTTTTAAAAGGTATTAGTGTAGAAAGTAAATTTTCTCTGATCACTTCGTTCAAAGTTGAGGCCTTCAGAATCATACGGTACAAAGCGCCGTTTTTTAAACACGTCTGAAAACGGCATCAATGTTTGGCGATTTAGAGACCATCGCATCTCAGTAACTTTCAGAATTCTACCACATTTTGTAGCGACCTTCCTGTACATACGACTTACTCTTCAGACAATGGAAAATTTGGGGATGAAAGCGGTATACATAACTCATTTTTGCTAGGTGTATTTGGCGCTGGGTACCGTATGATGCTAGGAGCCTGAGTTAGTCCCCAGCCGTCGCGTCACGACAGAAGCGCCTGACAGACAAGCTAGAATGACCTGTGGCGCTCTGGAAACGGTCGTGGAAGTCGAACATTTTGCTCTCGAGGATTGGTATTACAAGCAGCGCCATTATGTTCCTCAACACTGGGTCACATTGGAGGTGAAAAAGACATGCCACCACGAAAGAAATAATACCGTCTTCTTCAAGCGATTTACACCGTTACACTGTCATGGTTTTTAACCACAACGTATGAGAAACTGTCATTTAATGGAGGACGCTCTATATATTTGATATGTTCAAATCAGCCATGAGAGGTGTCGAAAAAGCGCTTGCCGTTATCAAGATCTACCTTCTAC
>JACJUY010006373.1:36416-46843 GCA_014220935.1 Platorchestia sp. MABIK | reverse complement strand
AGTATCTCAGAAGTGCACTTCAGTATCTCAGAAGTGCACTTCAGTATCTCAGAAGTAAACTTCAGTATCTCAGAAGCAAACTTCAGTATCATTGAAGAAAAGGTGAAATAGAGATAAACCTTAAATATTTGTATATCTATGATCAAAGTATTTTAACATCGTGTAAGTCATTAGGTAATCATGCCCTCAATGACGTGTGCCAATAAACATGCACAAGAAAATGAAGAACTTGGCGACTTTTCAGCTCATTTATCAGGGCTGCCCTCGGAAGTTATGGCAACACTCGTGTCCCCCAGCCGAAGTTCAGCGACCGCCAGTAATGGCTGAATTCTGTTTTTCTCATGTTTATATAATATTGTTCGATAATAATTCATTGTTCTAAAAGTGCTAACATTATCCTGGAAGATGGAATAGAAGTCTGCGTATGAGGTACGCGCCAATTAGGTCATTCATGTTGCTCTCAATGTTTGTTTACACATCCGGGAGGTGTGGCAGGCTTGCGGTGACAACGCAAATAAGTATATATGGGCTTTTACATTTCTTTATTGAATTGAAAATTAACTTCTATGTAATAATTGACAGCATTTTGAGGGTGGTAAACAGCTCTTTGCGCAAATAAACAGGTTTTTAGTAGAGTAAGAAGCTCTCAGAGATAATTAACAGGTTTTTGAAGGCATTAAACAGTTCTCTCGGATAATTAACAGATTTTTGAGGGCAGTTCTAGGCTAGCGAACGTCTGTCCCGAATAACACAAAACGGTTTTGTGCAGTAAATAACTCAGGTGAGACAAAACTAATTCGGTTGGAGCAAATACACTCATCACTTCAGGAATGAAGAGGGGAAGAAACGCTGGTCAATATCGGGTTTAATGCGCTCACGGAAATTAAGAATTCCGTTACGAACTATCACTGAAGGAACACATTTAAAAACGTTTTACACGAATAACATTCTGGTCGCTGATGCGTTTTTTTTATATATAACGCTAATTACGTTCAGATAGGAATAACATTATATGGTCGGTTGCTTAGTCGCCGCATTGTTGGGTGACGCCCACTTTTCTGGCAGGACACGCCCACTTCTTGTCGCGAAAATAGCCCCGGTTTGGGTTAGTTAAGGTAGGCTATTTTAGGTTCATTTAGATTATTTTAGGTTAGTTTATTTAACTAAACTACCATAACCTATCCTAACCTCACCCATCGGTACGTTAATACCGTATTACAGCATATTTACTTGTCCGTTCCTTCACTTTTATGTACGACGTTCACATAACTTCAAGGTTGAATAATTCGAAAATAATGCATCAGCGAGCAGAATGTCATTCGTGTAAAACGTTTTTAAATGTGTTCCATCAGTGATTGTTTGGAACGGAATTCTTAATTTCCGTGAGCGCATTAAACCCGACATTGACCGAAACGCTGAGAGACTCGCGTCTCTGGTAAAACTCAAGTTTCCCTCCAGAAACACAGGACAAAGTTTGGTAATTTCTGAGACGAAATGCGAGAGAACTTTACGTGCAGAGTACCAGTGTGCTGTTGTTTTGTATTGTTCTGAAAACAAAGGGCATTTTCATTGTGTCTGTTTCCACCACGGAGTTAGCAGGAGGGCGTCCAGGAGCAGGGGACAAATGCATCAACGCTCGATGAAGTTGGCAAAAATGTGTCAAATTTTTTGGTTAGTGTGCGCATGTCTGGACTCTTGTGTTGTGTTCTAACGCCTCAAATGTTTGACATGAAGCCGCCGCCGAGTGACATGATATACATTGTGGTCGGGCAAAACTCTCATGTTCTGTTCAGTGACGGCAGTTCGCTGGATTTGGTTGTAGAGAGCATCCGTTGCAGGATTTTCGTCCTTGCGTCAGGTACTGAAAAGAAGCAATGAACAAAATTTTACATCACAGGGGAAGTTTCGTACTTTTCGTTCGCACATTTTTAGGACATGAAATTTTGATATTATTGATAATTCATTCCTCATCATATCTTCTTACTCTCTTGTAAGAACACCTTTTTTTGTGGTTAAGGGGTCCTAAACTGGTTAATAATTAAACCTAATTTATTTGTTATCTATGTCAGATGCTCGTGCCTCCTGCACCGGATCGTACAGCAAAAATGACAAGAAATTGAACCCTCTCTCGTGCTCTGTCGGCCTCCAAATATTTGGTCGCAGCGCACCAAATCTTTGTTGTCCACGTGACGAGTTTAGCTGCAGGTGCCGGACGCACGAGGAATGTTTACTGCGTGAACATACAATGTGTGTTGTGTGGGGCAACACAAGGTGTCGGGTGTGTGGGTCACGTGACCGGCCGGTCTGGTGTGTAGTTTTAATACTCGTTGTTTTTAAAATTCATCTCTAAAGTTAACTCCAATTTGAGCTGTACACTGGCCTTCAGTTTAACCCGCCGCAGTTAAGGTTATTGGCGAAGATATTTTCTTGATATCAAATCATCAGCGTAACTAGATTTTGTACGTTTAGTTGTCGAAGTTATGTGAAAACATCTGGCAGCCGCGTGAACTGTGTTGAACCTTCCCTCAGGTGCCTCCTGCTCTACCTCCTCTACCTCAGCCAGCCTCCTCTACCTCAGCCAGCCTCCTCTACCTCAGCCAGCCTCCTCTTCCTCAGCCAGCCTCCTCTACCTCAGCCAGCCTCCTCTGCCTCAGCCAGCCTCCTCTACCTCAGCCAGACTCAGCTGTGGTGAGTAGAAAGTTTTGCTCACATGTGGGGCAGTAGTTGCCTAGTTAGTTTACACGTTGACTCCGAAGTGGGGCATATGTGTACCACAAGGTTAATTGTTCATTTACGTACCGGAATATGCAAATAACATTTCAACTATTTTGCTATCTTCTCCGAAAATAAATTTTAGAGTCAGAGGTAACACATTATGGTTCAAGTGTATTCTTTACACTTTTAAAAAGGTTAAAAATGTATTAGAGCAGAAAAGCCGGTTTTTCAAAACAACCTCTTCTAGCCGAACCAAACTGACCGTAAGCAGCCGCACAATCGTAGTCAACGTGTTCATTGCTGTCAGCTTCGTCATTTACGGACCCAAATCCATCACAAAATTACGGAACATTTGCGGTGCTGTGCCATAAAGTGCTCTACGTCTCAATTTCACGCACACTTAACTACCCCTTCTTTGGGATAAATATTTCTGCTTTGCTTCTTGCAAAGCATTCTTTAATTTATTCTTTCATTTATTTATTCTTTTGTTACGTGGCGCGCATCCTCTCTTAATCGTTACAGGGTTCTGTAAATGTGTATCTTCAGACGGTTGTGGACTTCAAATGTACTCAAGAAGTTGAGTTCAGGTCCCAATGTTGCTTCGAACAAAGCCGCCCTCGTACCCGAGTTTGGACATTGTGAGTTTTGTAAATATGTATTTGTACTCTACAAGTTGAGTTTACCCAAGCTTTACTCAAGAAGTTGAGCTTACCCAAGCTTTACTCAAGAAGTTGAGTTTACCCAAGCTTTACTCAAGAAGTTGAATTTGCTCAAGCTTTACTCAAGTAATTGAGTTTACCCAAGCTTTACTCAAGAAGTTGAGTTTACCCAAGCTTTACTCAAGAAGTTGAATTTGCTCAAGCTTTACTCAAGTAGTTGAGTTTAACCAAGCTTTACTCAAGAAGTTGAGTTTACCCAAGCTTTACTCAAGAAGTTGAATTTGCTCAGGCTTTACTCAAGAAGTTGAGTTTACCCAAGCTTTACTCAAGAAGTTGAGTTTACCCAAGCTTTACTCAAGAAGTTGAATTTGCTCAAGCTTTACTCAAGAAGTTGAGTTTACCCAAGGTTTATTCAAGAAGTTGAGTTTACCCAAGCTTTACTCAAGAAGTTGAGTTTACCCAAGCTTTACTCAAGAAGTTGAATTTGCTCAAGCTTTACTCAAGAAGTTGAGTTTACCCAAGCTTTACTCAAGAAGTTGAGTTTACCCAAGGTTTATTCAAGAAGTTGAGTTTACTCAAGCTTTACTCAAGAAGTTGAGTTTAATTCGACATTTCGCTGCGAACAAAAGCCGCCGCTCGTACCCGAGTAGAGACCGCCGCGGCGCCGGTGGTGTGCGAGCGTCCGTGGGCGCATCTTGTCCGAGATTTTTCTCACTTCGACAGTGAGAATTTTGTCTTTTTTAACACTTTCCCCGCGCATTGGTCCATATGTGTACCAGTCGGTAAGTTGCTCATTCGCGTACCGGGATAAATGAACGATATTGCATCTCTTTCGCGACCTTTTAAAAAAATAACTGTTCTCTTACCAAGTGAAATGTAGCGTGCAGTTGTACTTTCCGTATTTCTTAAAAAGGGTAAAAACATGTCCGAGGAGCAAAGCCGATTTCCCAATTCTGTCACCTACAACCTAACCAAGCCAACCGTAAACAACAGCAGGAACGCTTTGCATGTGTTCACACGTTGACTGCGATACGACCCACCGGTGGGTCGTCTGAAAAAGTTTTAACGATCTTTCAAAATTAATGGTATTTATTGGACCCAGTTAATGTTTGATATGTATACAATTTTAAACAACTTTTAAATTCAAATTTGAGTTGAAAATTGAACTTCAGTTTGATCCATCGCAGTCACCGTGATCAGATCAACTGAACACGCAACGCACTGAAGTGATCAGTCGGCATCTCGGTACAATTCTTCGTAACTTAAATACCTTTATCTCTTTGACCACAACGTGTGCAACCGGTGGCCACGAGGAGGATTTTCAGAATGATGCCGACGAACCAGGAGTCCCAAAATCAATTTTCAAAATTTCAATACGAATTAAAGCTAAATGTAGGCATGATCCAGTTAAAATTCACTATTCTCAAAAGTTTTTAAGTTGTTACTACTATTGACGTTAAACTTGAGTTGAATATCGATCTTCAGTTTGACCAATAATGGTCAAAGTTTTAAAGAGTCGCTATTGTGGATTGTCCGGTGAAGCAATAATGCATTCTGGCCACTTGGCTCGTGGTGTGCTCGGGGCAACTGGCCATCTCAAAGTCCTGTAGAGCAGGAATTCTATAACTTTTTGCCCCCGAGGACTCCTGTTATTACAGAAAATAAGCTGAGGACCCCCTCACATGTTCCTCTCAGGAAAGTATGTATTTAAAGATGTAAATATCTATATGGAATTGATTGCATCTACTGATAAATTCGTTACATTTTGTGGACCTCCTGTCGAAGTAGCAAAGAGCGACCAAAGTGGACCTACTCAATGGTCGCTCCTCTCATGATGACGCGTTTCTCAAAATTTTTCTTTAATTAAAATATTTATTTACTGCATTCTTTTACCTGCCACACACAAGTGATCCGGAGCTCCTAATGATTATCTACTGAATATTCATTGCCTTCAATTTCAATTCGAGGTTAAGGATTGAAGATCGGAGCATCTGAGCGACGAGATGGAGCCAAACAAAAGGATCCCGACATCCATCATCTCACTCAAAATCCTAACTCCCATCCACCACTAAACGCAGGGACAGGAAAGAGTTGCGTCTGAAAATCCATTTTTTGAATACTGTTGAACATTTTTATAATTCCGATCTCCATGCAACATTTTCTTAACATTGCGCTCTTGCGGTCTAGTTTGTGTTGTTTGCAAACAGCGGCATTGATTTGCGAGGTAATTATGGCTCCTGTGAACTTCTCCTTCTGCTCAGCCCGCGTGTCTGTGCTTTCTGGTGAGTAGCATTTCATGCGCACAAAGTCTTCCATCTATATCTCTCCATTGATGGAACTGCGTGAGTCGTGGCTGGTTCTGTGGTGCGCTATGCAAGGCTCATTTCTTGCCGCCCCTCACCCTTCCCCTCACCCTTCCCCTCACCCTTCCCCTCACCCTCGCCCCTCACCCTCGCCCCTCACCCCTGCCCTTCACCCCCGCCCCTCACATCCCTCCTCCCCCCCTCTGGCAGCCCGAGATTCACGACGCAACTTCGGTCCTTGGTACGGAAAATTTCACCATCTCTCCCTGAGAGCTCGGCTTATCGGCCGGCATGTCGCCCTCACCCGGCAACTTGCTGCCGGCAACTCCGAGGTCCGTCTCTGGCTATCGTGCTGTACGGTCCTGTTACTCGGGCTGTGGTTTACTTCGGTCTTTATGTACGCTACGTAGTAAACATCCATGTACACTTGGCAGTAAGCATCCATATACACTTGGCAGTAAGCATCCATGTACACTTGGCAGTAAACATCCATGTACACTTGGCAGTAAACATCCATGTACACTTGGCAGTAAACATCCATGTACACTTGGCAGTAAACATCCATGTACACTTGGCAGTAAACATCCATGTACACCTGACAGTAAACATCCATGTACACTTGGCTGTGAACATCCACGCACACAGCGCCGAAAAAATTGAAATTTGACTCCTGATTTAGCATTGAGAATGAAACAATTCGCGTTTAGTTTCCCTTGAGTTATCGACTCACTCGGCCTGCGTGAGCACTTTGGGTTGTTCAGTTTACTGCGTCACGAGGAAGTTTAGGCCGCTTCTTTTGTTAACAGAACATTTGCCCAGTTCAGGAGTCCCCCATTTGGTGACCGTGACCGTAAAACTTATGTTACAAGGCTATGGTAAGTGTTCGTGAATTTCTTGTATTTTGAAGTCCTTCTCTCACGTCCGTCGTCAAAATAGAAGAAAATCTTTCTAGATTTTTTCCCCTCAGTGGGACACTACTATTGTATCTACAGGAATTAGCGCTCCCAGGGGGAAATGTGTGAGGGTCCGAGCTGAGAGTTAGGTAGGCCTTCTTTTTGTTGAAATGAAATATTTTTTGTTATGTTAAGGGCCACCTTTATTTTGGTTCACTGCTGTCCTGCTTTCAGCACTTACTACTTTCTTCAACTTTTATCTTGTTTCATAAACTTTTCTCTTGTTTCATAAACTTTTCTCTTGTTTCGGTTGAGTGCTGTCATTGTCTCACATCCGTCCGTAAAATAGAAGCAAAGATTCAAAAGTTAATTCACTGTTACATGGTGCTGACTATCTTTCCCCTCTGGAGCATACAACTATTGCATATGTGAGAATTAGCGCTTTCAGGGGGAATATGTGGGAATAACCTACTGCTTTCCTTTCAATTCTTCGTTTCATGAACTTCTTTCTCAACTTCTACTTCTATGCACCTTGTGCATAATATCCGCGTTTCTTCAACTCCTCATTAAATGGTGTCTTTCTCCTTCCTCTCTTTGGAATGCCTTTGTTGTGGTTAGTGAGGCTTAAGCTAACATCTAATATCGTCTCAAAGTTAACTTCATTAATCAGTTTTGTCGCGACGTTGCCACCTCTGAGCCTCCATCTGTGCAGCCTCCCGGTGGCTGTGTCTGCAGCCAGAGCGGCTCCCTCTCTCACTCCACGAACACAGAGCGGCTCCCTCTCTCACTCCACGAACAACAAATGCCGTCTCTTAAATAACTGCATATGAGAAAATTATATGAATATTTAAATAGGAAGCTACTTTTCAATCACCCTGTAGTTACTCGCCGCCCCTCTCACTTTTCTCTAATCAGTTGTGAAATTTTCTGCTTACGTTCACGCCGCAATCGTTCAAGATCTCAAACTTCCCTCACTTTTAGCGTGGTTTGAGCGTCTCCCTGAGCTTCTAGGCAGTTTTAGCTAACAGCTCAACAGTTCGATCAGAGCGCCGGAAAATACACGGATGTCCGACTATTGCAGCCACTAAACATGGGCTAGTGTGCTGCCATCACGAACAAATTCATCAAAACTGCCCGTTCATTTTGAAGCAACTCGCGCACAACTTACCCCAGCGTCTGGCCGAGAGCATGGCGGCCATATTGCCCTCCATTCTCCATAGGGTCTTTTCCATAAGGCCGGCGGTTGGTCGTATTTTAGGCGCCTTTTGTAAGGACGGACGGAGTGCATTCAGCCAAAACTGGTCCGCACGCCAGACAAAAGGCGGACGACAGTTTAACGGATCGGGTGGCCGCGCCCGGGATCTGCTGCGCCGGAAAATGGAGGAAACGTCGACTTTTTATTCGATGCAGCTTCGCCGGTCTTTATTTTGGCCGCTATTTCGCTCCTTCGTAATTTGGGTCGAGCCGTTCTGCGTGTGTGGCGTGTGGTGAACGTCTAGGGAGTCACCATAATGCCATCACAACACTTCACCACACCACAACACCGTACAACAGTTCACCATACCACAGCACCACAGAACACTTCACCATACCACAACACCTCAACACACCACAACACCTCAGCACACCACAACACCTCAGCACACCACAACACCTCAGCACACCACAACACCTCAGCACACCACAACACCTCAGCACACCACAACACCTCAGCACACCACAACACCTCAGCACACCACAACACCACACCACACCACCACACAGAAGGCCCACCATTCCCGCCCAATTCCCGAGATCAAACGGTCGGCTGTCCCGCAGCCCCACAATCTCGGCTCGATTGTTTTGTGCCCGCTGGCAGCGCGAGGCTCTCTGTCTCCTGCTGTTGCCATTGTTGCCATTGTTCCATCGAGCCGGATTGTGATGTGTTGTGGCCGCTTAAGTTGTTACCAGTCGAGCATTATTCTGTGAGAACTGGCGCTCCCAGGGAGAAATTGCGAGGTCCCGAGCTGGAAGTAAGGTAGGCCGTTCCTTACGTTGCTTCGGATTCAGATTTGCTTTTGTTCTCCACCATCTTTTCTCGGTTCACTGCTGTCCTGTTTTTGAGCAATAATTGCTTTCTTCTTGAACTTCTATCTTAAATAAAAACACCAAGGCTGCTACTCTCAAAGTCAACATTGCTAAAACTATTTATTGCTGTTAAAAGGGAAACGTTTCGAGCACCAGGCTCATCATCAGTACAAGTTTGTATGCAAAGGACAAAACAGAGATGAATAGATAAAAATATTCCGGAAATAAACACATTATTAAAGAAATACTACTACTAAAATCAAGGGGAAACTATGTACAAAGGGTGGGCACTTTTAGTTTCATGAAGAGGCGGCCGAAGTTTGAAAATGTATAACGACTCTAAAATACTCTAAACCGAAAACCTACTTTTACCGGACTCGGTACTAGTTTTTTTAGTTTCACACCTAATCACTTTAAAATTAATAGCATAAAAACCCTGTTACATAGAGCCTTTAATATATGTTCAAATTACAATTTACTTCACAATGAATTCTCTTTTTTGTGCAATTTTTTCAAGAAAAATGGTTTTCCTGTTGGTTTGGTTCAATCTTTGATAAAACGTTTTTTAAATTCCAAATATAGCTCACCCGCCAATCTCGTCGATAGTACAAGAAAGAGATTATACTTACCTTTTTTATACTTTGGCACGCGTTAAAGGGTGAAGCGTCTAATTGACCTTTTTTATAACTTTTACTTCACCTAACAAATCGAATGATGGAAATTATCATAGTTCTATGTCATTTTCCACGAATTTCTTGCCAGATTCCTGTGCTTTGAGGAAAGTTGGTAGCAATGAGACCGTTTGTTTCACCATCTGCTACTCCGCTTCCATGTGAACGATGCAGCTTGTACTCTTTCCAGTGTAGCTGTGGTGTCTTCCAGTGTAGCTGTGATGTCTTCCAGTGTAGCTGTGGTGTCTTCCAGTGTAGCTGTGGTGTCTTCCAGTGTAGCTGTGATGTCTTCCAGTGTAGCTGTGGTGTCTTCCAGTGTAGCTGTGGTGTCTTCCAGTGTAGCTGTGGTGTCTTCCAGTGTAGCTGTGGTGTGTTCCAGTGTAGCTGTGGTGTGTTCCAGTGTAGCTGTGATGTCTTCCAGTGTAGCTGTGGTGTGTTCCAGGGTAGCTGTGATGTCTTCCAGTGTAGCTGTGATGTCTTCCAGTGTAGCTGTGATGTCTTCCAGTGTAGCTGTGATGTCTTCCAGTGTAGCTGTGATGTCTTCCAGTGTAGCTGTGATGTCTTCCAGTGTAGCTGTGATGTCTTCCAGGGAAGTTGTGATGTCTTCCAGTGTAGCTGTGGTGTGTTCCAGTGTAGCTGTGATGTCTTGGGCAGAAATGTACTGACCGTTGTGCCGCATGCCAGCTCCCTCATCTCATGTTTGTTCAGTTCGCTTTCTGCTCGTCAAATGTTTCTGTTGTGTCTGAAATGTCGGTATGGGCCCCGCTATTGCAGTCTACACCTCATTCCAACCAACACCTCATTACTCCCCCTGCCCCCTGTACCCGTACCACGAACCCCCCCTCCACCCCACTGCCCTCTACCCCTCCCCCTCTCTCTAAGCGGCCGCCGCAGACAAAACGGTCCCATAACGGCTAACGGCCCCCATTTGTAACGGGCCTTCTATAACGGATGTGACCGTCTGCTGCCGGTGATACAGGAATGTAACAGGCGGCCTACACACGGGCCGTGTGTGGCGGGCTGTGTGGCCCGTGTGGTTGTGTGGCCCGTGTGGTTGTGTGGCCCGTGTGGTTGTGTGGCCCGTGTGGCCCGTGTGGCCCGTGTGGCCCGTGTGGCCCG
>JACJUY010006372.1:21448-34420 GCA_014220935.1 Platorchestia sp. MABIK | reverse complement strand
AAACTCTGGGTGGAAACTCTGGGTGGAAACTCTGGGTGGAAACTCTGGGGGAGAAACTATCGAAATTGAATAGAATTGAGTAGGAAACCGGAGAGCAACTGTGAAATGAAAGAATAAGAGAGAAACGCGAGGGAAGCTGCGAGAGGCAGAAGGAAGTGCAACCGAGGGAGAACGAATTCGGATCGACGCGTTCATCTCGTGACGCTCTCAACTTTGACCTTTGGTGGTGCTGCTGTGGCTCCTGTGTGTCCTGTGTTGTGTGTGTCCTGTGTTGTGTGCGTGTGTGTCGTGTGGTTTGTGTGTATCTTGTGTATGTGTTGTGTGTGTGTCCTGTATGTGTTGTGTGTGTGTGTGTGTGTCCTGCGCTAAGCCCTCGCCCCTGCGCTAAGCCCTCGCCCCTGCGCTAAGCCACCAAGTCTCGCCTCATACCAAGTTGAATACACGCCTGCATCTCCTTGCTTTCGCCTAATCACTTAATTCCTGGTCGGATAACGTAATTTTCTCAGGACGTTGTAGCATCGCAATGTTAAACGTGTTTCAAATTCGTGGTTATCAACAAGAAATGAGAATGA
Organism: Platorchestia sp. MABIK; assembly: GCA_014220935.1. Lineage (NCBI taxonomy): Eukaryota > Metazoa > Arthropoda > Malacostraca > Amphipoda > Talitridae > Platorchestia > Platorchestia sp. MABIK. The sequence continues at coordinate 33,848 of JACJUY010006372.1, read as the reverse complement.
ACAGTTTCACTTTGTTAACTCGTCATTACTAGCTTGCACGTGCTTTGATGATTAAACGCACAAATGTTCGCTTTTTTGTGAGGCTTCTTTAAATTACAGTTTATTCAATGATTGCTCATGATGCTCGTTATTCGCAAGGTGAACTACTGTTCTCTCTCAGGAGAGAGTTGTATTCCTGCCGAGATCAGGGTTCTTGGAGAGCCAGTCCGAAGTAATCATAATCGTTAGGTATTTAGGTACATTGTTGAATATGTTTGAATGTATTAGTGTTTTCGTTATTTCTTGTGATCGAATATTCTTACTCGGGAAACAATATGAAACTAATACACCTGCATCAATAAAAGGTATAATTCGTTCTTGAAAAATGTTTACAAAAATAGAATATAGTCTCAAAAGACGAACGTGCTGCGTACATTAGAACAGAACGTCTAGAGAGTCATATCGCTCCCATCATGCACGAGATAGTCAGTTTAAGTGTGTGTTGTCGGACAACCAAAGCTAGAGAAGGTAAAGTTTATCGCTGACACATTACAGATGAATAGGCGATCTCGGTTAAAATAGTCGTATTTCTACGGAAGTAAAAGGGATTATCCTAACAATTAGTACTGCGAGTCTTCAGATTTTATTTGCAGAATTACTTGAGCTCTTCTGAAGTATTTCCATCCATGCATGTAACGCTGGCAGTTTCACTGCTGTCGGTAAACTTCAAAGTTGCGGTCGTCAGAAAAAAAATATTGGTCAAGGTAAGTGGGATTAGCGTGACGATGTCGGCTGTGCTGCGGATTCTTTGCGCTTTTCTTACAACGTCAAGAGGACGATAATATCCGTTATTACAGCCTTCGTAATTGCGTGTGTTCTGATAGAACAGATGATGATCATGTGATTTATCTAGGAAACGTAGAAATTTCCTGTGCCTTGAGTGAATGGAGGTATATAATCGCGTGGCCAGGAAATGTTGTCCATTAAAATGCGCTTCCAGCGGGCCATTTCAATCAAATTTTTTTTTAAAGTTGTTATCGGTCGATTGTTGGCTCTTTTTATTTCTGTCTTTAATGTAATTCGGTTTTCCAACTTATCATTTTTGAATGAACCTATTTACGCTTTCATTCTATGTGGTTTTGTTCTCGACGTTATTAAGTTTAACTAGGGCAGGAAAGTGGGCCTTATGTGTTGAAGTAATTATTCCTGAATTAATTCCATGCTCGGCAAGGAAACCTTCAACTCGTTTCCACCTAATTCATCTTTTTCTTTCAAAACTCCAAAAAAATTTTTCAAAGGTTTATAAATTCTTCCAAAACATAGGGCCTCAAAAACTGCCAAGTGTAGTTCATCTGTCGTTTCTCAATTGTTAACAAGGTATGAATTGAAAACCCTATTAAAAATACAGCTAAAAAATTAATTCGTAAATAAAAGGCTTCCTCCAAGTTAAAGCCGCCCCAGAAGGGGTTAACTTTTTATCGATGCCAGCGAACGCAATACATGTCACTTCATTTGACAAGTTCCCGAGACATCGGTAAATTAGCGTTACTTGGTGAATTAGCTTATGCTCGTTAGCTTATGCTCGTTATCTTTAGCACTGCAATGTGGTCCAACGGTGGCCACAAACGCGCTTTTTATGAAAATTCAACTAAAACTAAATGGAAGCACGTTCCATTTAATGTATCCTATTTTCAGAGTTAATTGCTAAAATTAACTTTGAGTTGAGTAGTGAGCTTTCGTTGAAACTGCCGCTATAAACGTATTAATATCAGTACCGGGTGTTTTTATTGTACGAAGTATTATTATTGACATTCACTTTATAATTATGACGGTGCTGGAGAAAGCCCAACTATTGTGAGCTTGATTTACTCAAACGCATTTTTTGAGAGCAAAGTTGAGCGTATAACGAAATGGTTGTGTTTAACTTTGGTTGCTTTTCTAAATGGCGGAGCCTCGCGGGCTGCTCCAGTTGAATGAGACAAAGATTTCTGAAATTAAAATGCCTGTATTAGTTGGATAACATGCTTGCAGTTCCAGAAGTGAGACTAAATTACCGGTGGCAAAATGTGTTCGTTCTTGTATCTGTGTTCCCGTATTACTTACACATGTACTAACCTCAGCGTGGCACTGCCTTTGCCTTGGAAACGTTTTATTTGTTATATCTTGATTATTCCACTTGTTTTTATTCTAGTTTGAACTGGACTGGTCACCTGTGTCCCAGTTTCGACGTTATCTTTATTTTGTTCGTGACCATTGAAAGTAGGAGCTCTAAAATGAGGTCTTCCCATGTCATAAACGAATGTGTGGAGAGCATTTTTTGACGATAAAATGCTCTTTATCGAGCAATCGTGTTTGAGAGCGAGTTTTGTGTTGTGTCTTGGTTTTCGATTTGTGTTGTCTGTAGATGATCAATAACTAATGTTTTTTTTTGGTGTTTCAGTATAAGGAGTTGAATTTTGTTTCCTGTGAAAGGAAGTTTAAAAATGAGAAAACTAAATGCATTGCACATTCATGATCATGTGGAGCACTAGTTGGAAATTAGAAAAGTTCTATTTCACGTAAAACCTTTAAAAGATGTTCACTAAACTAAAAGTTCAGTCGTGTGAAGAAAAATGATGAAGAACTGGAACAATTTGTCTGATAATTTCAAGTAACTAACTGCTTGCCAGCAGATCAGAAATTCAAGCACAGTAAATTGAACATTGATGAGGTCTTTACAGCGAAGTTGAAGCAAACAAAATAACTAAAGGATGAGCCTTGCCTCCATTTTTGTTGATAATCTCAAAATTTGTTAGTGTCCTGCTTGAAAATGAGGGTTCTTCATTGGGTTAGGGGAAGATTACTCCAACCGATGGAGCTGTCACCAAAGTCATTTACTGCCTCATGTTACCCATTTTTGTAGACATGCTTTTCTATCTATCCCTAAACGATCTCTATTGGATTCAACTCTGGAGAACAAACTGGATGACGAAAAAGAGTCAGTCGCCTTACAGAAAGTCGTGATCAGGCGGGCGTTGTGGATCGCTGCACTATTCCGTTGGAGTAATTTTCAATCACCATTCAAACTAGAGCCCCCTGTTGTAATGGATTCTCTCGGCAAATTGTCAAGATAATCAGCCGCTGTTTGATGTCTTCGCACAATCAAAAGCTCTGCTGAGTCTGTGGAGGATGAGGTACTCGAAAACATGACAGAACATCCTGTCCCGCGTAGAAAACCTACTGGACACCATAGTCGTGCCAGTAACGTAGGAAGCAATCAGAACCGTCTAAATTAATTTTTTTTTCTCAGCAGCGAATAAAACTATCTTCCACTTATCAAGGTTCAAGGTTTGATACTTTTATTTTCCGAACTATTTTGCCTGAGGTGTCGCCTATTTGTTTTAGGACTGCTGTCGACATCAGCGAAGGCTCCGTCTCTAAGATCGTCCCTCTGTTTAAGGGTTTTTCGTCACCGGATAAACCTATAGATCCTTCCTCTCAATGCCGGAGATTTTTTTGCTCTATTATTACATTTCGCTGTTCTATGACAGTAAGGGTTTTTCAAGAAGGTACAAACTACTGTATAACCGCGTTTATTAACATAAACCGCGACTGACGCCGCTGGCGCAAACCATGCTGATGGAGCTCATCGATCTGACCACGTTCACTCCTCATGAGAATACAACTATTATATCTATGGGAATTGGCGCTCCCAGGGGGAATATGTGAGGTCTCGAGCTAAGGGCTGGTAAGCCGTTTTTGTTAAAATAGAAGGTTTTTTGTTTTGTTACGGACCATCTTTTTTTCGGTTCACTGCTGTTTTACAGCACCTACTACTTCCAATCTCCAACTTCTATCTTGTTTCATGTACTCCTTATTCAACTTGCTGTTTATATGCACTTAGTGCATAGATTCTGCGTTCCCTTTACTCCATACTAATTAAGTGGTGCCTTCCTCCTTCCTTCTTAGAACGCCTTTGTTGCGGTTGAGGAGGCTTGAACTAACATCTAATCTAATCTGGCCACGTTCGAAGGACCAGAGTTTACTGACCTTGGCCATAGCGGCACCGGAGACAACTCCTAACTCAAGTGAAATCCATGAATATCTCTACACTCAGACTTTAGGGGTGCCTTGTCCTAAATTTTTTGATGAGCTGGTAAATAATTTTGTAATTTTCCAATTAAATTCATCAACGAGTTAAGTTGAGTTAGGAAGCTTTCGTAGTCCTAGCCTGCAAAAGAGAATTTTTCAATTTCATAACTGGTCTCAAATTTGTGGTCTGAAATGCGCTGTCGTAATTGGATGCATGAACAAACGATATCAAATTGAATTAGGAGCCCAGTGAAAAAAAACATGATTGGAAATTTACAAATGAGTTAAGTTAGTACATTGGGTGGTAGTTCATAACCAACAGTTATGATTTGTTCAGTTTTTGAGACTTGAGACAGTGAACCTGATCCTTCCTCAATTTTCGAGAACTAAATTGGAGTCATTTGGTCTTTATTTTTGATTATATATTTCACATTTTCATTGCGCTGTCGTAACATTTCGCTGAAACTGCTCAACCGAAGCACTTCATAAATTTTTTACATTTCCCTGTGCTGTGTTTATTATACGTTTGATTTTACTTTAGAATTCCTTCACGTTTCTGTCGAAACGCAATCATTAATAAAATGAACGTCATTAACCTGATCTAGCGATGTTTTTGTTCCTGCGTCGACCCTCTGTCAAGTTTATTACCTTCTCAAGCAGTAGTGAAATGATTATTTGTCGATCATAAAAAGTTAATTCGAGTCGTAAAGTTTTTATGGTCGGACTTTGAAATTAGTCGAGTAATAATTGGGTTGTTTGATCTAGTTTGATCTATGTAGAAATAAAATAGAATAGATAATAGATCAGAGTTTTGTGATCTTGCACTAAAATTGTATGGAATACAGTTGTTATATCGCATTAAAATGGAATAGTAAAGAGTTATGTGATTTCGGGTTAAAATAGAGTGTAAAGAACAGAGCTGTGTGACGTTAGGTTACATTGGAATAAAATAAGGTTGTGTGACCTTGGATTGCATTAGAGTTATGTGAGGTTGTGTGATCTCGGATTGGGTTAAAATAGAATGTTGTGGGATCTCGGGTTCACCTGATTTACTTCAAGCACGCAGCAGCGCAGTTGCTTGTCCTGGGGTTTGGAACTTAATCGTACTTTTATTTCCAAGCCCAGTTTTATAAATTCCTCGCTCGCGATCACACGATTTTCTTCTCTTATGTCAGCAAATCAGCCATTTTAGTGTTGACCCCGAGATGTGGATCAGGAAATTGTTCGTTGTCATTCTGTTTTAAAGTATTTGCATCTGAATTTTTTATGCTCAATTACCTATTTTAAGTAGAATTCATTTACTTGGTTATCTGAGAATATAGTGTGAAGAATAGGAGGGCTTTACCAAACTGTTTTCAGTAAATTCTGTTATAAAGTTGAAGCTCTCAAACTGTGACTATCGTAGGACATTTGGGTGAGTCAATTGTTAAGCTTCAATTTAATGTATGCTGAGGTATATTAGTGTGATTTTTCGTAATTCACCCCTTAGGGGGATACAACTATTGTATCTATGGAAATTAGCGCTCCCAGGGGGGCAATGTGAGGGCCCGAGCTAAAGGTTAGGTAGGCTTCCTTTTGTTGAAATAGAATAGGTTTTTGTTTTGTTACGGACCAACTTTTTTTCGGTTCACTGCTGTCCTGTTTTTTCAACACCTACTACTTTCTTCTTCAACTTTGATCTTGTTTCATGAACTTCTTTCTTATCTTACTGTTTCTGTGCCCTTTCTGCATGGATTCCGCGTTCCCTTAACTCCATACTAAATGGTGCCTTCTTCCTTCCTCTCTTTGGATCGCCTTTGTTGCGGATACGGAGGCTTAAACTAACTAATAATCTAATCTAATCTTTTCGTAATTCATGTGCATGAATTAATTACATGAAGAAATTTCTCTCCTTAGGGAAATAAAACCATTATATCTAGAGGAACTAGCGCTCCCGGCAAAAATATGTTGTCCCGAAATGAAGGTTAGGTATGCCCTACTTCTGGGAACATGAAATATTTTTGTTCTATTATGAACCATCTTTTTTCTGTTCAGTGCGTTATTTGAGCACATATTACTTTTTCCTAAACTTTTATCTTATTTAATACACTTCTTTCAATCTTACTTTTTTATGCGTGAGGTGTGGCAATGCGCTTTGTGCATGGATTTTCGTTCCCTTCCTTCCATACTAAATAGTGCCCTCCACATTCCTCTCTAGAGGACACCTTTGTTTTTGTTCGAGAGTCGTAAACTAACAACGAATATAATAAAATACAAGATGATATATATATTATTTTTCCCTGGAACTACGTGCGAGAAGTTTATCAATAGCCTAGGTAATGAGAGGAATATGCTACCGCCGGTCGAGATCAGGTGTGACGCTGCACAAATCTCTGGCACAGCTTTTTATGTAACTCTAACTTCATTGTATTCCTTCGTTGACGTTTTCTGCACTCTCTTCGATACGCTCTCTTCCTCTCTTCGATACGCTCTCTTCCTCTCTTCGATACGCTCTCTTCCTCTCTTCGATACGCTCTTTTTTGTAGCAGTGAGGGAGGCTTAAACTAACTTATAATCTAGTCTAATAATGGGTTTTCGATCAACTCTTTTTTTTAGAGGTTGTGATCTGCATACATGCAATTTGAGGCGCTTTGCGAAGTGCATTTCTCTACCCAATTGCGATCGCCTTCAGTGCTGGGGATAGCGTTGAATCTGTTTGGCAAAAGCGGCAATTCCCCACACTTGTTCCTATTAAAGTTCCATTGTTTTTGTCATTGGGATTGACGATGTATTGCTTTTTGGGTAAGGTATCTCGATCACTTGTTTCGTCTTTGCTGAGAGTGCCTGTTATCGTCGGCTGAATTAAAGAGATATCGTGTCTAGAAAATGTTCAAAAAATCTTCTGCTATTCAAGTTTCTGGTTTTGAGCTCACGGCCGGCCTTGCATTCTTTTCCTCTTCTTTTACCGCTCTCCCGTGCGTTTGCCGCTGTATTGACCTCTTGCATGTTTGTTCGAAACTTTTTCCCTTCCGATTTCTTTGCTCAATTTTTGCCGTTTCTTTCAACTCGCTCAAGTTTGCGTTGGTTTTCATCTGCACTGGCAAATCAATAATTGTGCTGCTTCCATTGCAAAATAGAAATTCGTTCTTGCGTTGAAGTTTGTGGGGAAAATGTTCCCAAACCCCCTCAGGGGGATACAATTATTGTATCTACGGGAGCTTGCGCTCCCAGGGGGACAATGTGAGGGCCCGAGCTGAGAGTTAGGTAGGCTTTCTTTTTTGTTGAAATAAAATGTTTTTGTTATATTAAGGACCACCTTTTTTCGGTTCACTGCTGTCCTGTTTTTCAGCACCTACTACTTTCTTCTTCAACTTTGGTCTTGTTTCATAATCTTCTTTCACAACTTGCTGTTTCTATGCCCTTTCTGCGTAGATTCCGCGTTTCCTTAACTTCATACTAAATGGTGCCTTCCTCTATCCTCTTTTTGGATCACATTTGTTGCTGCGGGTAGGGAGGCTAAAACTAATAATTAATCTAATCTAATCTGTTCCTTCACTACTGAGTTGAAAATTGTAGTCAAATTGCATACATTTTCAGAGTAATCTTTTCTCTTGAATTGTTAATGTGATTATCTGACCCCATTTTTGTGTACAAATGGTTCAACTAGATTTTTTACTGCATCATTTCAAGAAGCATCAATAAATCTTGCTATCACATCCTGTCGGTCACTTTCGCGATCACTTTTCTTGCTAACATTCTCATCACCGTCATCTATATCACTGCCATTGTCATTATTTTAAAAGGTATTATCCTTATCACTATCACCTCACTACCATTGTCTTTACTTTGAATGCTACTATTCTTTTTCCTATCACGTATATCACTGCCATTCAAATAACTTCAAAACTTTTCTGTCTCCTCGCTATCACTTATCACATCACTGTCAATATCACTTCTATTGCAATCTTTCTCATTACTATCAGTAATTACATCCCTCTCATTGATATCTCTGTAATTGTTATTCTCATCATCATCATCATAATCATCACATGTCACATCCCTCTCATCATCATCATTCTAATTCCTATCCTTTTCCCAGATTCCATGTCACGATTCGATAAGTTCGCAATAATTTCCGTGCAACAATTCGTACTCAAAACGTACGCAAGAATGTCTGCTGGAATATCATCCCGTCTGTGTCCGTGCAGCCACAGACAAAGGTATTAACGGTATAATACTTACTGTAATTCACATAGTTCGCTTGTGCATGCAGCAACGGTATCATACCTGCTGTATTCTACGCAGCTCGCCTCTGCATGCAACTACGCGATCACCTTTCAAGCCGAAGAGGTTGCCGATCTGCAAAGGTCACCGGATAATCAGGCTAATCTGCGCTTGTCAACAATACCAGCTCTTCGGCGTTATGCCCCTTGAGCCTATGTTGCAAGTCTCCAGGTACTGAAGCACTCATGATTTTCTCTCCTGCTGTCGTGATAAAAAGCAGTTCCATGTAATAGTCAATGCAGTACTCATGATTTTATCCCTTGTTGTTGAAATAAAAAGAAATTCCATGTAATAGTCACCTTTGTTTGCGCTGGAGGGAACTGACTTCGTTTGGTGGTTGAGGAGTCGGAAGGATCTGTACCTCGCGGTGCGTGTTGCCAGGCTATGTTCTAGTTAATGTCTTTAAAACGGCTGTGGTTGGTGAAGAAATTTCTGGAGGAGCTCAGTTTCGCCATGTTTTTAAGACAAGCGGCGATGTTTTTCGTTCTCGAGTTATATTGTTTCTGTTGTGTTATTTATTATGGTCCTACGCTGAGAGTTAGGTAGGCCTTCCTTTTTTTTTGAAACGAAATATGTTCTTTTTGTTTAACACAATCTTTTTGGGTTCACTGATGTCTGTTTTCCAGCACCTCTAACCATATTTTTCAATTTTTATCTTGTTATATAGTCTTTTTTCTTAACTTATTGTTGGAATGTCCAGGAGATCTTGCGTGGGAACACACCTTGTGCATAAATTCCGTGTTCCCTTAACTCCTTACCAAATAGTGTCATCATCCTTTTTCTCTTTGGGACGCTTTTGCTGCGGTTAGGGAGACATAAACTAACTTACCTAATGAATTTTTTTTCTTGAAAAAGAGCTCTCATAGAATATGTTACTGTTTTTAAACAGCTGATTCATGCAATTTAAGGTTTAATTTTATTATTCATTAGTGGCACACGTCAATGTGTTTTGTAATTTTCTTATTGTGTAAATAATTTTTTTAATTTATAACTTTGTGCACGTTTCGGGAAACATTGGATCCCACAGGGGGATACAACTATTGTATCTATGGGGATTAGCACTCCCAGGGGGATTATGTGAGGGCCCGAGCTAAAGGTTAGGTAAGCTCTCTTTTGGTTGAAATAGAATAGGTTTTGTTTTGTTACGGACCATCTTTTTTCGGTTCACTGCTGTCCTGTTTTTTAACACCTAGTACTTTCTTCTTCAACTTTTTCTTGTTTCATGAACTTCTTTCTTAGCTTACTGTCTTTATGCACCTTGTGCGTAGATTCCGCGTTCCCTCGACTTCATACTAAATGGTGCCTCATCCTTCCTCTCTTTGAACATCTTTGTCGTGGTTAAGGGAGGCTAAAACTTTCTTTCATAACAATCCTTATTTCAGCCTCCCTTACTTTACGTAGCACGGAAAACTATGTGCGGCCGTCGCGTGTTTTCAATCCTTATTTTTGTTCCAAACTACTGCGCCTGAACCCGTGTGGCAGGGCACGTTCTGTCGAGGGAACGAGGAAAGAAATTTCCGCGTAATGATCTGTGTTCGAAAATACAGCCATTGAATGCTGTACTGCCTGTTGCATCCCGCATTCAATGGTGGTTATGGAAATTGAGGAAAGGAAGTGTCGCAGCTATGGGAATGTTTCGTGCAGATCTCATCTGTTTCTGTTGTTTCAGACGCACAGTGCGAATCGCACATTTTGTTCCATTTACGCTCATGCGGCTGATATATTACACAAAGATTAAATGCTTAAGCTTCTTATTTTTTCACAGATATGAGGTGGCGTCCTCCGAAACTCTTGGCAATAATTGATCACTTCGAGCGCAATGGAATCGATCTTATATTTTGCTTTGATGTGATCTGTTCTTAGTATCGACCGCCTACGCTCAAACCGTCAAAAAAGCTGACGGGAGCCAGCAATTCTGCGACTTGTTTGTGCTGAGGAGGCTTGGCGAGTTTGGTGCTGATGGCGAATACTTTTCCTGCATCTCAACTCTGACCTTTTGCCAGAACTTGTTTTTTATGCAGAACTTGCCTTAGTTCTTCCAGGGTTGTGATTACTTCCCTTAAAAGTGCATTAACGCGACAGCCTAGTTTATTTATCTTGCACATTTCGAAGTGTATTTTCTGGTGATTTGTTAGAGAGGCAGCGATTTATCGAAATTATCTGAGTCGAAGATTGGCATGATGCTTGAGGGTTGTCTGTATCTTGCATTCCTGCTGCTGCAGCTACTGTTTTGTTTGGATCGCATGATTTGTGTTTGTTTACCTTGCATCGAATGATGAGAAAATTTCCCTTTTTGTGTTTGTTTCTGCTTGCACGCGGTTGTCTGGTTTGAAATTGAGCTTATCAATTACTTCTAGCTCTCGATGGCGGCTTAATGGATCTGTTGACGTAATTAGAAGTTCTTCAGTGCCCTGATTTTTAAGACATTTAGCGTCTTCAAAGTATACAGTAAGTACTTTTCAGCCGATTTAGAACAACTTGCGCTGCAGCTGTGCGCTAAGACGACGTAAATCTGTTTGAAAATTTGGTCTTGAGCTGTAAGTGAACACGCATACTGTAGCTGGTCAAGTTCCTGTTCTCCTACAATGCTTCACAAAACATGCACCGAGTGATTTTCTTGTATTCGAAGCAAATAATAGAATACAATTTATTGCTATTTATTTAATTAGGAAAATTATTATGTATTATAACTATAATATGTTTTAATTATTGTATTTCTAATATTTTATTTTTTCTCATTCGTTACGATCATCGTCTGCGAATCGTGATAAGGGCAGTTCTTGATGATCATGAGCTTGTGCTCATAAAAAAGATTCTCCAACGCATCACAGGCCTGTAAGAAGACCATGAGGAAATGGTTTCGGTTAAAAAAAAAAATGGGTATTCTTAATGCCCGCTATAGTAACACATTACGTAAGGCGGGCATTCTCTTACTGCTGCATCAGGGGAGGGACTATATAGCTGTTCTTTGTTTCTTGTGTGTGGTGTGGAGTGATGTGTTATTGTATGACGTGTGGTGGTGATGTGCAATGTTTGATGATGTGTAGTGGTGATGTGTGGTGGTGATGTGCAATGCTTGGTGGTGTGTGGTGGTGATGTGCAAAGTGTGGTGGTGTTTGGTGGTGTGTGGTGGTAATGTGCAATGTTTGATGATGTGTTGTGGTGATGTGTGGTGGTGATGTGCAATGTTTGGTGGTGTGTGGTGGTGATGTGCAATGTTTGTTGATGTGTAGTGGTAATGTGCAATGTTTGGTGATGTATGGTGGTGATGTGAAGTGTTTGATGTGCGGCGTGTGGTGACGTGTGCTACGTGGTGGTGCGTGGTGATCGGTAATATGTGATTTGTGTGGCTGTGGTGCGTGGTAAACTGTGATGTGGAGTAGACCGACGGGCTCGCTGCCGCAACATGACGTGCGCTCGAACCAACTTGACCACAGAAAACCAATCGCAAAAGTTAGCGATAGTTAACTTTTAATGCTGCGCCTGACTCACTAATTGAAGAAAACACAAAACTCCGCGGGAGACGTACGCCCGAAATAACGTCGCTCAGGTGCCGCGGTGTGGCAGACCTGTCCGGTCACTTGCGTATTGATTGATGCTCGTAATCGCTGCGAAGATATGGTTACGTGTTGTTCTAGATTGCGGTCGATGAGTCCTTAATTCTTTTCTATTGGGAGATACCGTTGGTGGGCTGTGTTCGTTGTGTTATTGCAGCGATATCTATGTTGTACAATCGTACTGTTCGTAATGTTACTTTAATGTTGTGCGATCGTACTGTTCGTAATGTTACTGCAGCGATATTAATGTTGTGCGATCGTACTGTTCGTAATGTTACTGCAGCGATATCAATGTTGTGCGATCGTGCTGTTCGTAATGTTACTGCAGCGATATCAATGTTGTGCGATCGTGCTGTTCGTAATGTTACTGCAGCGATATCAATGTTGTGCGATCGTACAGTTCGTAATGTTACTGCAGCGATATCAATGTTGTGCGATCGTGCTGTTCGTAATGTTACTGCAGCTATATCAATGTTGTACGATCGTGCTGTTCGTAATGTTACTGCAGCGATATCAATGTTTTGCGATCG
>JACJUY010006372.1:8001-20362 GCA_014220935.1 Platorchestia sp. MABIK | reverse complement strand
ATCTCATGAAGGCTCACAGTTTCATCTCATGAAGGCTCACAGTTTCATCTCATGAAGGCTCACAGTTTCATCTCATGAAGGCTCGCAGTTCCATCTCGCAATTCACACCGTCACAATTCGCATGTTTTTCGTTGGCTAAATTCGTTGACGATTGTCGATCTCCCCTCAAAATCGTTTGAGGCGCGTAATTGCTCGGCCTCATTTCTGGTCCGCCTGGGAGACTCGAAGACCGAATTTTCCAGCAATTTATTTCGTCGTTCCGATACAGCCGGGAGCAAGAGTTTTTCCGTCGACTTGGCTGTGCTAAGGGCGTTTTTCTTGCCAAAATCCTCGAGTAGGAGTATTTTCATATTAAGTTGGAGCATTTTCAAATAAAGTTGAAGCACCTGCTGTGTTACCTGGCGCTCTGTGATCAAGTTCTGTTGAAAGCGCCCGAACACAAGCAGTTGGCGAGAAATGGGAGGTAGCGCAGCCAAGTAAACAGAAAATTTTTATGCTGTTGGCTGTGCCGTGACAGCGTCGTAAGTTCTCTGAAAACTATGTTAAATTTGCAGTTCTGGGTGGTTGTATAGCCTCTCTGAAGGCCTCTCTATCTAGCCCTCTACAGCGTCAGATTTGCGTCCCTATTGTCTATTGGTAACTAGTATCAATTAAAGTTTTAATGAGTTGCTACTAAATTAACTCCTGTAATTTCTTCCGTTCAATTGAATAATTTTTCCGCCTTCCTTGGTAGTATTTAATAACTCAAATTAGTTCGTAATCGGACTCGGATATCTGAATTGATGTGACCGCCGACCTGGATCAACCACCGTTGTCTCCGCTAACTTGTCACGTTTGTTACTGCTTTAGTTTGCGTGTGCTGATGGATTTACGCAGCAGATTTTAATTTTACTTTGTTCTTGTTCAGGGCCCCTCAGGGGGTTCCAACTATTGTATCTATGGGAATTAGCGCTCACAGGGGGAAATGTGTGAGGGCCCGAGCTGAGATTTAGGTAGGCCTATTTTTTGTTGAAATGAAATATTTCTGTTCTGTTGAGGACCACCTTTTTTTCGGTTCACTGCTGTCCTGTTTTTCAGCACCTCTGACTTTCTTCTTCAACTTTTATCTCATTTCATGAACTTCTCTCTCAACTTACTGTTTCTATGACCCTTCTGCATAGATTCCCCATTCTCAAATCCCCATACTAAATGGTGCCTTTCTACTTCCTCTCTTCGATACGCCCTTTTTTGTAGCCGTTAGGGAGGCTTAAAGGGGAGATTAATTACAAGGGGAGATTAATTACAGTTTTTAGAAATGGAAAATTCATTGACTTGACGAAGGTAATCGCTCGCACCTGGTGCAGCTTTGTTGATAGAAAGAACGTTCGCGCTACGCAAACATCTAAACAACACTCCCATATTTCATCCCTAGTGCTGTAAGCTGATGAGCTTACTCTAAACACCTACTATGGCTGAAAATGTATTTCATTCTTTTGAAATCATTCTTAATGATCAGGTTTATTACGCGAACTCATGCGTTGTGGATGAAAATGTAATTCATAAATTGGATATTATTCCTTAGGAATAAGTCGGTTGAGCTAAGGTATATGCGAATAAAAATGCTTTTCATGTATTTAAGATCATTAGTACTGGAGAGGTTCATTTTTGCTCTGCAATTCTACAGCGTCCAGTGTTACTGGAGCAAAAAATGATCGAATCCAGCTTGTTGCTGGAAGAGACTCGGAGAAAACTTGCTAGCTTTTGGGTCGCTTTGCGTACCCTGAGGCTGGCCTGACTGTAATTCAGCTCCAACTGTCTTGGCGGGTACCTCTTGCGAGCTCATATTTTCATTGAGCTAGGCTTTAATTATTTCCATTTCTTGTGGTGAACTTGCGTCTCTTGCAAGCCGCCTCTGGCGAGGGGCTGCCATCCAGGGAAGGTTGTGTTGACGATCGTGTGAAGGGAGCGAGACTTGACCTGTGATTTTATAGAAGTTGTCTCGAGGATCCCTCGTGATACTTGCATGGTCATTAAAGGATTTGATATGTGATTTTATAGAAGTTGTCTCGAGGATCCCTCGTGATACTTGCATGGTCATTAAAGGATTTGACCTGTGATTTTATAGAAGTTGTCTCGAGGATCCCTCGTGATACTTGCATGGTCATTAAAGGATTTGACCTGTGATTTTATAGAAGTTGTCTCGAGGATCCCTCGTGATACTTGCATGGTCATTAAAGGATTTGATATGTGATTTGACGTGTGCCATGAAGTGATACATGACACGATTCATGAAATGAGAGAAGAAAGAAATGAAATGAAGTTGAAAATATGAATTGCTGTGTTGTATGTTTCAAAATTGCAGTTACCAAAACTTTGGCTGAACGCCAGCATTTAGTTAATTAAATGGCATATAAATTCTTTGTCTATATGACCATTCAGCATCAAGGACTTTCAATTATTTACTGTGCAATGAATCAAATCCGCTGTACGTGACTATCAAAAAATATCGACGATGTTTGAATAATTAAGAAAAAGGCTTGTTCCAAAGTTGAATGGTTTATCGAAACTTTACGTCCAAGTGTAACTAACAGGAATTTTGATCTGTCAATAATTTTTTTCTGAAAATGAGAGACTTCTAATTAGGTATCGAAGTTATGAGTAGGAAAGATTTTTCTAATCAAACCTCATGTATCACGCACTATATCCGGAGACTGCAAAACATGTTCCACGAAATACGCTCCACCTACAGAAAGTTGTCACGAACTTTATCTAGAAATCTGATCTAAGTTTCGCGGTCTCGTCAGAAACGGTCAACACATCGGGCGAAGTTTCTCTGAAAATACGGAATGTTCCCAAAATCTGTGTCGGAGTATCGCAATCTCGATACGGCCGAGGACGCTCAACATTATTTCACTTTTTGGCCGAAATACAATTTTGGGAGTCACGGCACCTGTCAGTCAATCAGGCACAGTCAACAGCGACACGCAGGCACCTGTGTAAAGTCAACACCGCTGGTCTGCCTGATATGAAGCTGAAAAATAACTTTCTTAGGCGGAAGTCTCCAGAATCTGTCAGCTTTTTGTACGGTGCAAAGCGTGGCGATGAGCATGTTTGTGTTGCATTTGGTGTAACGGGGCTTAAGGAAATTGATTTTGAAACTCCGTTGATTTTCGGGTTTTTATCTTCTACACGTGGCAAGCTCAAAGCGTGTAGATATGATGTTCGTCTCGTGGAAGTAGATAGCAGTGATGCTAACATCATGTCGATAGTTAGCACCACACACCTGTTGCTGAAGCGTGTCATGCGTAAATTATGTATCTGAACTATACATAAATTATTCTTCAACTTATGTCGTGTTTCATAAACTTCTTCCAATTTTGTTGTTTCCATGCGCCGAGTGTGGGAAACACATTCCCTGAATAGATTCTCTGTTCAATGTGTTCAGCTAATTTACAATCTAATCTCTGCGTGGTTGTCATGTTGCATCTGCAGTAATTGGCGTAGGGGTACAGTCCATAAGTAACCGCTTCGTTGCCTTGAGACGTTACCTATGCTATCGTCTCAGCGATACACATGCAGAGAGCATTGCACTTTAGACTGGACGAGAAAGTCTAGGGTTCATTTCCCGGAACTACGAAGGGCGTTTTCCGGAGCAAGCAGCTCCTCTGGCGAGAGGGATATTTTCGAGGTGTTCACGAAAAAGGTGCGTGGCGAGCGTTTTAACGAGAAATTGTGTCTCAATCTCTCAAAAAGTCAAAAGCAGAAAAATATCAAAGTGTCAAAGACAGCGAGGGTAAGATGGAGCGAACAATGAAAATTTCCTTTAAGAAATTTTCATTGCAATTATTATTGAATCAGCGAGTAAACTCTGTTAAGCAATAATTTTTGTTTGAAACATCGCAGGACTGTATTCTTAAGGTAAATTTACCATAAACTCGTTTTTTTATTTCGCAAATTGATGAGTTCAGAATTTCAAACAATGGCCGCTGCTGTGACATGGTGTTTAATGTAATTGACATTTTTTAAAACTTAAGTTCTTGAGATGCTACTGAAGTTGTGACTTTGAACTTTTCATTGGTAGTCGTGCTGGGAAGTTTGATTCGTTGATATGCCTTCAATTTTGCACCTTAACTCTAACTTTAAATATTGTTCGTTGTTGCCATAACTTGAAAAGTAATCTAATATATGAATGAAGCGTTTACCGTACGTAATGGTGGTAATCCTCTTGCATACCTACTTCTCAGATGACGTTGAACGAAATGATATTTTCCATAACATTGAATTATTTATAGGTGCTCGAAACTTGAGAGACACACAGGTTTTATTTTGTTTGCGCTTTCTTTTTCCATAACTTTTTGTAATAATTTTGTTACCCCTTTACTGCACATGGCCTTAGATGGAAAACCCGATTTAAATGCTCGTACATTTTATATATAGTCGAATTTGTGTTCTAATGTGTTTTTTGAAGTTCACTGCCGAGTGTCGCTTCCTTCTCATCTAGTTGGTGGCAACCTGATGCCAGCGCCAGTTTAGTAACTGTAGTTGTGACAGTAAAATGAAGGAAAATTGTGAGGGTTAAAGTACGTGGTATAAATTTACTAGTTTTGTGTGCTTGTTGAGGCGGAAAATTGCTGTAATTTGAAAAGTTATACTTATATAAATTAATTATAAATCTGTTTCTTACTAACCAGTTTTCTCTTTGCTGGGTAGAAATATAGTATATTTATTTGTATTGCAGGTTATTTTGAATACTGTGTGCAACCATCAGAAAAGATTGCTTCAATGTGTTAGCCTAAGATATCGTAAAGTTGATGGGATAATAATTTAACTAGCCATTCTAGTGACGTGAAAAATGTGCTGAAATAACTCAATTCGATCATAGAAATTTTTTCTATTTGTAACTCTGCAGCAGGACCTGAGAACGTGTTTTATTGCTGTTTCCAAGTTAAGAAATTTTTTCTCACGGAGCAATTTTCGCAAAATTCAAGCTGATGCAAGCAACAAAACGGAGGCCTTCGTGCTAAAGATCGCTTGCACGGCGCGCCTGGCATTCCTCGCAAGAAAGATGGAGAAATAAAGAATGAAAGCTACTTAACTTTAAAAAACACTGCAGATTCTTAGAAAAAGCGCCGGTGGCAAGCCAGGATTAGTAAGGGTTATTACTGAGGAGTGCTAGTTCCCCAAAATATGTACACTGATGAGGATGAACACCATCGACATTCTTCGTAAGTGTAACACGATAATCCTTCATGTCACTCTGGAAAGCTAGGTTTCCAAGATGCGCTACAAGACTCCTTCGCTGCACCCCCTCGGGGTCGCAGGATACGTTTAGTCCCTTTGAGCTGCGAGTTCATTAATGGCTCTGTATCTCGCTGGCGTTTGAGTGACTTCACTTCTGGGAAATTAGGCAAAACTCAATTTTAGGTGCCTTTCTCGGGCTTCCGTGTCGGCAGATGTATTGAAGCGGGTGCTTATGATGCGCGCGGAATTACTTTTTGCTCAGTGTTGTACCAGTTTGAGCTCTCAGTTGTGATTCGTTGCCTGAAAACCTGTTTCCGCGTGGGACTTTGAAATTTTATCGTACTCTCATTTGCCCTTCGAAAAAATGACTTCGATTTCATGGAACATTTCTTCCTCGAAGTGCTTAAAACTATTGTCTGAAGTCACGGCCTGGAAAATAGAAATGATTTACTCACACATTTCTTCCGCGGGTTGTCCTAAAATATTCTCATGAGTCGCTGTATGTGGAAATTACTTCATCGAACTCGTCGAGTTGGTTAGCTGAAGGTGGTGTACATGGAACACGGTTGCTTGGTCACTTCACTACACTTGGGTGATGCTTGACAGATACTTGATTCTTCGGGTGCAATGGCGTGCCTTTGTTGCCGATTCTGAAAGCTTTTAGACTGAGAACAAAACTAACCCCGTAAATTTTTTATCACTTCTGTGGATATAAATTTATTTCACTTACTGAGGAAACTGCCGTGCATGATAGCTGAAACTTGAGCTCGTTGGAGTGAATTCAAGGGAATTTCGCGTTTAAATGACATTCTGGGTGTGCAAACGAAGGTACTGCAGCATTTGTGAGAAGGTGGTGAGGGCATTGAGCTTCATTAAGCCAGCTGGTCTTTTGCTTTGTACCTTATTATTTCGAGCGTGTTTGGTATGTTAACATCATGGAATTTGTTTTCTGTTTATTTTGTTTTATTACACATTTTCGTGTGGAACCTACTCGTATAAAAGCAAAAAACATGAGATTTTTTCCCCAGGCGTTTCATGCGCTTTATCGCATTTTTATAGGGTACGTCCTAATCTAATGATGAATAAAAATTTACCTATGATGATCTGAAACGATAGTTTTAAACTAGAAAATATTCGAATTGCCTCTCAATCATAGCCACGATTGCGTCATTTTGAAATAATACGGACTTTCAAAACTTGTCGTAAATTCCCAAAATGGAAATTAACGAGTTCTGAAGGTCGACTCGTCAATTCTCGTGCTGAATTCAGATTCCTCTCAAGAGCTCTGCCACTCAGAGCTTGTTTTTAAACTCAGTAGCCAGAGTCCAAAACCGTCAAAAAACCATCAAACGTCCCCCAATTTCAGAACTTCGCTGCCTGGTAAAATTCATGAGCAATATCTTTCTCGCTTGACATGCCGCGAATGAACATCTGCTTCCCAGACCAAAATTGTCGCTCGAGACACCACGCCAATGCTGTTCCTCGCCTAAGAGTTTCAGCCTCGTCTGTATTTGATGCTCGAACTTCTTGCGGGCCGACACATAGTTTATTGGAGTGACAACTTAGTTGTCCCTCTTGCGGCCGTGCTCTCCGGCCGAGCAGAGTCTCCTCGTTTCTGGGAAGTTACGGTTAGGTTAGTTGTTACGTTACGCTCGCTGGATGCTGCTTCAGGGACAAATGTAAATTTTAAATCATTTCATCGTAATGAAATGTTGAAGTGTCGGAATGTTACTGTGTTGGAATGTTACTGTGTTGGAGTGTTACTGTGTTGGAGTGTTACTGTGTTGGAGTGTTACTGTGTTGGAGTGTTCCTGTGTTGGAGTGTTACTGTGTTGGAGTGTTACTGTGCTGGAATGTTACTGTGCTGGAATGTTACTGTGTTGGAGTGTTACTGTGTTGGAGTGTTACTGTGTTGGAGTGTTACTGTGTTGGAGTGTTACTGTGTTGGAGTGTTACTGTGTTGGAGTGTTACTGTGTTGGAGTGTTACTGTGTTGGAGTGTTACTTATGAACATTTCTAAAAAACCTGTTGAGATGAGGACCCTCAAGTATTCTAACTCACTCTCACTGGTGAAACGTACAACATCAGTTGGTGATTAGTCATCTACCTACCAATATATTGGAAATGTTGTAGGTGTGGCTGACATTGTTGCATGTTGGGTATCGTGAAGAAGTGTGAAGGTATTCGAATGTAGGTAACCTTTGGCTGGGTTTCTCAAAGGATGCCGTTTTCATTTTCTGTCATCTTGAGTCAAACAATTGTCTTTGGTTTGAAGATTCAAAGTGCAGGTTCGAAAAAAAAGCAAATGAGAATCTAGTTCCTACAAGATTCTTTTGACTTTTCCATAAATTCGTTTTGTTGTTCGTATGTTACCTGATGAATAAAATTGCAATTTCTCTGCCTCCGTCCGACTGCATCAGAAACGAAGCAAAAGATAATTTTATTTTGTAATCACTTCTCAGTTTTTCAGTTTCATTTATTTTCTCATACTTCAAAAATTATACCTCGTTTTGAATTCCATCGAGTTGAGAAAAAGAATGATATCTTGAACGTTCATCAGTCAAGTTTTATCGAAGAAGATTTTTCCCAGTTTTCCATTTTCAAGTTTTAGAAGATTTAATGGAAGTTTGTGTGTTTTTCTTGGTTGATCATTTGGCCGTGGAAACAAACTGAACTTTTTACCCATGAAAGAAAAAGATCTACTCGATTGCTCAGTGTACGAAAAAATCAAGGTCGGTGGTTATTTTTGCAGTGAGCAGATAGAAAAGAAAGGAAGGAAACGGTTTATTTCCAATAAAGATGATACAAAAAACATCATTGGTTTTTTAAAATAGAGAAATGAACTTGAGGTATTTCTGCGTTGGATGTAAGACAGACCTGGGCACTGGAGGAACAGACAAATATCATTTCTCCGTTGTAATGTTGCGGCTCACTCACGGCGCGTCTTGTGAATGGAGTAGTGGGGTGCTGCACACAGAAATCGCCGTTTAGTAAAGCTCGTTCTCTTGAAGCATTTTACGTCGTTACAGCTGTACTGCCAGATGCAAAAGTTCAACTGTCAGCTTGCCTATATTAAGTACTGTTTATTCTGACCATGATCCTGAAGTTTGAGCTTTTTTCAAATAAAAAGTTCGACAAGGTGCATCTGGCAACCCTGTAGGGTTGCCAGATGCTTACTGCATAAATTTTGCTTCATAATAGCTCAGATTTGTGAATTTTGACAGAGAAACCAGTTCGAGGCGTAGCCAGGCGAACAGAAAAAGTATTACTCCTGGTTGTGCTGGTGCAACGGCGTATATTGCTTGAAAATCCGACACCTAGAGGCAGTCTGTTCATCGATCCGCAGCTCAGTCAATCGTGATGCATGTCAGCGGCGGCGTACGACAACTGCGACCGCCTCACGCTGCCGACAGTAACAAAATCTACTCACTTGACCTGAGGCTCGCAATATGCTCTTTAACACCAGCGCTCTGTCCTGTCTGAGCTCTGTGCTGTCGCCATTACTGATGCCTTTTGGGGCGGGTATTGAGTGTTCATGCCCCTCAACTTAGCTGTGTCCTGTAGCTACTTGCGACCTTGTTCTTGAGGTATAGAACTCCATTGTGGGACATGGTACGTAGAAGCCTTTACATTGATACGTAAGAGCCAAAACATTGACACATAGGAGTTGGAAAATATCTCCGATTAATTCCATAAAAGCCATTACTTTGAAACGTAGGAGTGAAAAATGTTTCCGAATGTTGACTCATAGTCTTAGACGCAAAATTACTTGAATCTACCCATTTTACTTTCAACATCGATTCCTGAAATCGCATGTTCCTAAGCTCGTATTTCAATAAAAGTGCGCACTATTGAAGGTGTTTAAACAATGCATCGTCACTGGTATTAGGTTTTTTTTCAAACGTGTATTCACATGCATTGTCGAACTAGAATTTACTAGATTATGCACCAATGGGAATGCATTTTTCTATGCTTTTCTTTCAATCATTTGTTTCCACTATTGACATGGGCACTTCGATACACATGTGTGTATGTCAAGGAAGGACCTTTATGTTGAGACCTTTTAAAAAACAATGGTGATTTTTGTGTCATCTTTCTTGGATATAAACGTTTTTTTCATAGGATAGGCACTAGGTGTAGATTAGTTAGATTTGAGCATTATATGCTATGGAGACTGGCGCTCCAAGGGGAGATCCGCTTCGGTTACGTCAGTGTCATCTCCTACCTTTGGTGTCTGATTTGCTTCTTTCAGTATTCATGTCTTCTTCGTTATCTCTTTTTCGTCTTTTCTTCCTTCTGCTTGCTTATTAATTCTCTGTATCTCTACGCAGAGTATCCTGTAAGGATACAAATCTTGAGCTTAGATTCCATGTTTTCTCCAGCACACACTAATTTAATTTCCATTTTCCTAACTTTATGAAATGGTTTAAGTTCATCACGTGTTAAAAGACGAAGAAAATTGCTGATCATGTTCACTAAAACTACGTCAATCTCTAAAATTGTACATCGCTGTCTGTCGATAAAAGGTAACGTTTCGACGTTATTAAGATCATCTTTAGGCTGAAATCATACTGTAAAAAAATTCGCAGTCACACTGATGAAAATATAAATTCAATACTCGGCTAAATGAGATGCATTAAAAGAAAATACCGAAATCACAGTACTTTGGGGAATATGTTGATGTTTGTGTTAATATCATCATCAATTTTTTTTCGTCTATTAACACTTGATGAACTTGAACAAGTGCATACCAAATGGTTCCGTTTCTTCGCTTGCTGGAGATTGCTTTCGTTGTGGCTTGAGAGTCTTGAACTAATTTGATCAGAATGATAATTTGAAGGATACTGTACCCCCGGCACACGTCACTCTTCGTTTTACTTAGAATTTTTTAAGAATTTATTCCTCTCTAAGAACACCATACGTCGCGATTGGTTTGTTGCTACCCTCGTACTGACACTTCTTAGCATCTTTCGATTGTTTGGTGAATATCACGAGAAAATAGAACATTGTTTTGATGACCCCCACTCACTTCTTTGTCACAGTGGTCACCTTGTGTTGTTTTAGATTTACTCTGCAGAAATGAAGCATGCTTCAAATACGAAAAGACTTACATCAACTGAGTACATTTTGATGATTTATTCTTGTCTTCATTGAGAGTTTGGTAGGCCTTGTTTTTGTTGAAATAAGATTTTTTTTTGTTGTTAAGGAACATCTTTCTTCTGTTCACTGTTTTGTTTTTCGGCATCTCTGACTTTCTACTACAACTTTTATTTTGTTTCATGGCCTACCTTCTCAACTTACTGTTTCTATTGCGCACGGGATCCTGTACGGGAACACACTTTGTGCATAGATTCTGCGTTTCCTTAATTTCATCCTAAATGATGCCTTCATGCTTCTTCTCTTTGAACATCTTTGTTGTGCTAAGGAGGAGCTTAAGACAATCTTATAATCAATCAATCAACCATGTCGTCATTGTTGGTCCCGCACTTTGTTTGGTCACTCGTTGTTAACTTCAGCAGCTGCTGTGATAATTTGTTAATTGATGTAATCTGTCTGCATCTATGCAAACAGATTACATGGAACTCGGATGGTCTTGTTGGTTTGATTGCTTGGCTAATTCGTCTGTCCGTTGCTGC
This sequence comes from Platorchestia sp. MABIK, assembly GCA_014220935.1. NCBI lineage: Eukaryota > Metazoa > Arthropoda > Malacostraca > Amphipoda > Talitridae > Platorchestia > Platorchestia sp. MABIK. Next base: position 9,506 of record JACJUY010006372.1, on the reverse strand, counting down.
ATGGCTGGTCACTTAAGTAATATCTGGTAAAATTTGATTCCTTTTAGAAATATTAGAGGACACAGCTCAGTTTATCAGACGCGATATTTCGAGTTTTTTTACAAATATCAATTTTACGAAGAACACTTCTAAATAATTAGTCATGTAAGCAATCTGGTCAAACCAGTGATCAGATTCATGTAATTTGTGGTTCAAGGTGATTCATGCAAATTGGTTGCTAAATATTTTCCCGAAAGTGTCGAGTTTACCGAACTCTACCTCAGTTCAGTCGTTCTGCTCAATGTAGCCCAAGGTATAGAGGTCGAGAAATTGGGCTACATTGAATTCATCCGCGAGCGGACCGACGTCACTGCTGGTAGCACGCTGTTACTTCGCTTGGGCACGCAGCCAGCTAAAAAAACTTTTAAAAAATGTTCTCCTTGAATGGTCGAATAAGATGGACTCGAATGGTGGTTTCAACAATGTAAGTGCTGTTTTTCTGACGCAGCTCGAACATTCTGAAGCACCAGTGACGTCATGGTGCCAAAGGAGCCGGACTGGAGAGGGTTCACCTGTGCATACCTTTATAATGCAGCCCTGTGTTGGTCTTTATATGATACTATAGTGTACACGGCCCGTCAAAATTGACGTAATTCAATATTTTCGTTGAATACATTTTCCACATGTGGATGACAAACAAATATATCTATCCTAATAGTACCTGCGATTGTAATATTGTACTTGTGCACTGGTGAAAATCGTATCACAGATACGGTCATTAAGCATCCTGATGAACGTGACTGAGAGACGGAAGAAGCGGACACTAAACAAATATATAAATAAAAAAAACACAGACAGGGTATTTATGATAGGTATGATAGTTTCAACGGCGTTCATAATTTGTGTCCAGGTGTTGGTATTTTAGATTTCGGTGTCGTGTTTATCAGTTAAGATGTGCGGCTGTTTATAAATCTTCGTCGAATTCATGACCGTTTTGTAATCCAGTACCTGGGGTTTTGAGCTTCATCATGTACTGCAGTTATAGTTTTATACTTCGCGATCTACTTTTAGCTTTCTTTTCACGAATATTTTCACTCGATCGAACATAATTTTCATCTTTAATATTTTTTCTATTTTTCACCCTGCATGCTAGAGAATACCCTACATCTAACATTCATGCTTCGCATTGCTTCCAAAAGATATTTATTTCGAAATCTTGCTCTGTACCTTCCGGTTTTATGGAATTAAAGATGATTTCTCTTCCGCGTTGGTGGATTCTTGGAAAACCGCCGCTCGTCACCACCGAATAGACCATTTTGCTGGTGTATTGAGCAGGTACTGCAGCTGTGGTGTATTGGGCAGGTAGAGCAGCTGTGGTGTGTTGTGCAGGTACTGCAGCTGTGGTGTGTTGTGCAGGTACTGCAGCTGTGGTGTGTTGTGCAGGTACTGCAGCTGTGGTGTGTTGTGCAGGTGCTGCAGCTGTGGTGCGTTGTGCAGGTACTGCAGCTGTGGTGTGCTGTGCAGAT
>JACJUY010006371.1:41572-51710 GCA_014220935.1 Platorchestia sp. MABIK | reverse complement strand
TGTGGCTTGTGCGGTGTGTGGCTTGTGTGGTGTGTTGCTTGTGTGGTGTGTGGCTTGTGCGGTGTGTGGCTTGTGTGGTGTGCGGCTTGAGTGGTGTGTTGCTTGTGTGGTGTGTTGCTTGTTTGGTGTGTGGCTTGTGTGGTGTGCGGCTTGTGTGGTGTGTTATCGGAAATAATTCCTCAGAGTTATACGTCTGGTGTACCTCTGGCGTGAGCGTTGTTTCGTGAGTCTCTGTGGCTTTGTCTGTTATGGTCGTGTCGAAGCTGAGGTGGGTCGTTGTGGCGGAAGATTTAGCAGAATATTTTTGAACACCTTAGCATACCTTTGAACTCCTTATAGTATTTATAACTCTCTTAACATCCTTACCGTGAAAGGTTGTCTACCTTGATTTTAAATGCAGCCAGTGTAACTGTCAGTGGTTTAGCTTGGTGAGAGCTGATTCGAAGCCTTCATCTGGATGTTGTTCAGTGGAGTGTCGGGCTGCGTCGTGGCATACGCTGTGTTCTCCACCGCTTGAGACGGGACGTTGATGGTGGAGGCTGTACTTGGCTAGAACTTGGGCAATTCATCTTCCTTAATTTTTCCTATGTCTATTATCTCTTTAATTATTTTTGTTTGTGTGAATGGTTTCCTTCCTTAATTTACGTTGCTTACTTTTTGCTCAAATTTTCTTTAAGTGTCCTTGGTAATTAACTTGGCCAGTTGGCCTTTAACTAAAGTTACTGCGGTAACCTTAACTATTAGCATTAGAGTGCGGTTCATCTAGCTTCTAGGTTGCGCAAGCGACCTGGTACCGAACCGTACTCATTTACCTTATTTCTAAAGCATTTGAATCTCTTACTATACCTACTATTTTTCTCGCCATGGACACTTTCCTCCTACTGATTTCTGCCCAAATTTCTTAACAATCAACTCTTCGCCTAAAAGTTCCTACACTGAGTGCCATTTATAAGCTCAGGTGTTATTGGATTATTAATTGATTGTTCATTATGTTTTCAGTCTTGTTCATCATATTTCGTCGAATTCTTCCAACTTGTAATTTTGTTTAATCAGGTCTTTGTACTGGTCGTTAAGTCTTGGGTCTAATATTGCTTTAATTCTTTCCTGCAGTACTTGCTTGTCTACGCAGCTCAGCTCCTTCGCCTTGATCGTCAACTCAGTCTACTCTATTGAGGGATTTAACTTAGGTAATTCAAAATGAAACAATTGTTGTTAGTCTGCTGTTGAATTTGTACTTGAACTCGTTCGTTTGATTTTTTTTTTATTTTGAGATCATTTCTTTCTAAATTGTCCTCCAGCTGGTGCTGGGTGTTGGTGACCCTTCCGTTCCGTTCTCGGGTGTCGAGATAGCTCTGGAGAATATCTTGAAGTCGCTGCAGTCTGCCTTCTGCGGCCCGGCTCCCTGCGTGACTGTGTCTTTCTACTTTGACGCCACTGTTGCCGACACCTTATCCTTCAAGTCAAGCTGCAACCCTACTTTTCCGCACTTGATTTCGGCTCCACCTTGCCTACGTGGTCAAGCGGAATTTTACTCTGGCTTACTCTGGCTGTCTATTTTAACTGTGCGATCGGGCACATTTTAACGTAACAAACGTGTACCCTCAATCTTTTAAATGTAAAATCTTAACGAAATAAAATTAAAACGCATACTCTGCTAAGTTATAGGTCTCGCTGCGAAGGCGATTACCTCAGTTAAGTTTTGTTCGTTACTCTGCTCTGTTGCAGCTATTTAAAGTTCTAATTAGAAATTTTGCGAAGACGTTTCGTTTTGTCCTTAAAGACTTTTCGTTTTTTCCTTGTGCGAGGGCTTCGTGCCATTATTCCTCACAATGTGGCTTGTGTGGTGTGTGGCTTGTGCGGTGTGTGTCATTTTTTGACAACCGCGCCCAGCAATTGCAATTTTTGACACTTCAAAATTTGCGACAACTGGTTGGAAATTTATGACGACCACGCTCCGCAGCTGAAATTGATAACAACCGTCAATCTCATTTGATTTTGTTACAACTTTCAACCACAGTTGATTTATGAACACCGTCTATCGTCTATCTCTATACCGAGGAGAGAGAGGAGTTTTGGGGGAACTTGGCCGAGTGTGTTGCAAGAGTGGGGAGCGGTTGTAGAGTTGCTGTGATGGGGGACCTGAATGCGAGAGTGGGTGATGAGATGATGGAGGGTGTCGTTGGCAGGTATGGAGTAGCTGGGGTGAGTGAGAGTGGCAGATGCTTAGTGGAATTGTGTGTGTAGAGTGAGTTAGTGGTTGAGAATAGTATTTTTGAGAAAAGGAGTATAAACAAGAACACATATATGAAGGTGAAAGGAGGTGTCATAGTGGAGAGAGCGTTGATGGATCATATTTTGATTAGTAGGGGAGTGATGGGTCGTTTGCTTGACGTGCATGTATACCGTGTTGAGATGAATAGGATTTCGGATCATTACTTGGTGGAAGGAAAGTTGAGAGTGAGTGGAGTGGGGGGAGGTGTGAAAAGGAGGAGTGGTAGGGAGATGATAAATGTAAACATGTTGCATGAATCTGATCATGAATTAATGTGAGTATTATGAGAAGATAAAAGTAGAATATAGGAGGGTGATGGTAAGAGAGGTTGGTGGAGTGGAAGGGGAATGGAAGTTATTCAAAGGTGCAGTGATAAAGTGTGCAAGGGAAGTGTGTGGGGTAAGGAAGGTGGGAGGGGGATTAGAAAGGGGAGTGAATGGGGGAACGGAGAGGTAGGAGCGGTTGTAAGAAGAAAGCGGGGGGCGTTCGAAATGTGGCTGCAAAGGGGCGGCCCAACAAAATTTCGAAGAGTATAAGGAGAGGAAGAAGGAAGTACAAAGAATGGTAAGGAGAGCAGAAAGGGCAGCGGATGAGGAGTGGGGGAGGAAGTTAGGAGAGGACTACATGGAGAGAAGGAAGGTTTTCTGGAATGAAGTGAAGAGGATTAGGAAAGGACAGGTGGAGAGTGAGGCAAGAGTGAAGGATGCAAATGGTAGGCTGCTAGTGGAGGGTTGTGATGTGAGGAAGAGATGGGAGGAGTATTTTGAGGAACTGCTGAACGTGAAAGATGATAGGGTTGCGAGAGTGGTAGCTGTTGGAAGTGATGTTAGAATGCCTGTGTTTGGTGAAGTTAATCGAAGTGGAATAAGAAGTGAAGAAGTGAAAGGATCGTTGAATATAATGGAAAATGAGAAAGCTCCAGGAATATTGGCTGCACGGTTGAATGTCTTAAGAAAGGAGGAAATGCGGTTGTAGAATGGTTGACACGTTTGCTTAATGTGTGTTTTGATGCTGTTAAAGTAGATTGGAGTGGCGCGTGTGTAGTTCCGTTGTATAAGGGGAAGGGTGACAGGTATGAGTGTAGTATTTCCAGAGATATAAGTCTACCGAGTGTCGTTGGGAAGCTGTTTGGAAGAGTTTTGATTGGAAGAGTGAGAGTGATGACGGATGGTGTGCTAGCTGAAGAACAATGTGGTTTTAGAAGTGGTAGAGCTTGTGTGGATCAAATGTTTGCTGTGAGGCAGGTGAATGAGAAATACTTGGTAAAAGGAAAAGATGTATTTTGGGCATTTATGGATCTGGAGAAGGCGTATGACAGGGTGGACCGTTAGGTATTATGACAGGTTGTAGGCTTGTATGGAGTGGGTGGGAGACTGTTGAATGCTATCATGAGTTTCCACATTGATAGCAGAGCATGTGTGAGAGTAAGGAATGAGGTGAGTGACGGGTTTCCAGTTGTGACAGGCGTGAGACCGGGATGTGGGATGTTGTCGTGGTTGGTCAATTTGTTTATGGATGGTGTAGTGAGAGAAGTGAATGCGAGAATGTTGGGAAAAGGTGCACAGTTGGGGGTACGAAATGGTACGGAGTGGGAATTGTGTCAGCTGTTGTTTGCAGATGAAACAGCGCTCGTGGCTGATTCAGAGGAAAAACTGCGGAGACTGGTTGCCGAGTTTGGTAGAGTGTGCGAAAGGCGTAAATGGAGGGTAAATGTGAATAAAAGTAAGGTGATGAGATGTGCAAGAAGTGGAGTGCTTGGAACCTTGGATGTGAGGATGAATGGTGAAGTGTTAGAGGAGGTAGAGCAATTGAGGTACCTCGGGTCGGACGTGGCTGTGAATGATAGTATGGAAGTAGAAGTGAGGCATCGAGTGAGTGAAGGTTGCAAAACATTGGGTGCAATGAAGAAAGTTTTTGAATGCAGGAGTTTGAGTGTGAGTGCTAAGAGGGGACTGTTTGAAAGCTTAATCGTGCCAGTTTTGCTGTATGGAGCAGAGTCTTGGGGTTTGAAAGCAGCTGAAAGGAGGAAGCTGGATGTGTTTGAGATGAAGTGTTTGAGGAGCATGTATGGAGTAGCAAGAAGAGATAGGATCAGGAATGAGTTGGTTAGGGGGCAGACGGGAATTGTCAAAAAGATGAGCAGGTGGGTGGATGAAAGAGTGCTTGGATGGCTTGGGCATGTTGAGAGAATGAATGTTGAGCGGCTGGTAAAAAAGATTTATACATCGAAAGTGAGTGGTATTAGAGTGCGAGGTAGGCCACGGATGAATTGGATGGATGGGGTGAAACGTGCTTTGTATGAGAAGGGTCTGACTGGACGTTGCGAGAGGGATGGCTGCGGACAGAAGTGAGTGGAAGCAGTGCATAAGGAGGTAATTTTATTTTTTGACGCTGTCACTGGACGCCTGCCCGCGCGTGATGGATGACCTGTCTTGTGCGGGGGGAGGGGCTGCACTCAATGAAGCGGTCGGGGTAAACCAGCTATGGCTGTCGGGCCTGACTGTGGAAGATGGTTGTGCTGGGCTGCCACTGATCCGTGCAGTTCTGGTGCGGCCAGTGCTGCCTCTTTCGCCTCCTAGTGACTAAGGGTGGTTGATTGTGGCCTGCTGTCAGCTACCCTCCCGCAGGGAGGAAAGGTCTGGTATATGTATGTATGTCTATCACAGAGGACATTTATGATAACAAGCTTTCAGATTTGAAAATTATGACAACCATGCACCACACAAGAAATTCAAGACAAGCACCACAGCTGAAATATATGGCAACCATCACAGTTGAAATCTATTGCAAATATCACAGTTGAAATTTATGGCAACCATCACTGTTCAAATTTATAGCAACCACCGCATTTCAAATTTATGGCAACCACCACAGTTCAAATTTATGGCAACATCTTCAGTTGAAACTTTTGACAGCCACCCATGTGGGATGAGGTTCAAATATACCCGCCTCCCCAACGCAAAATGTCGGACCACACAACGCTGACTGCCGCGTCTCCACGATACATGGAAAGAAAAGAAAGAAAAAGAAAAGAAAAACATTTATTTCCAATAAAGTACAAACATGAAATGTCGATACATTGGTTTTTAAAACACCTTAACATAAAACATCCTTAACTGATAATAACACATTGGTATCGTGATACACGTGTAAAATGTTGAATCAAAAAATGATTGACAGAAAAGCACATCAAAAATGAGTTTTTTCCTTTGCCTAATCTGATTTTGACAGTGCATTTGAAATAAGTTACTAACAGAACACAATCCTCGTAACGCTTAGTTGAAAAATGTTTTCGATTGTGCTCATTTAAATTGAAATAAGAGCAAAAATCGCGGTAAAATACCTTAACACAGAGACCATTAATTGCTATTCATACATGATTATCGTAATACCCATGCTAATTAAGTTTTAAGACAAATGATTTAGATCCTTAATTGCTATTCATACATGGTTATCGTGTTACCCATGATAATTGTCGAAAACATTATTCGGAGAAAAGCACGACAAAATGAGTTCCTCTTTGTCGCGGTAGTCGGATTCTGGCAATGCATTTAAAATACAGGTGACTAAGAAAAGCATAATTCATGTGACGCATTGCTGAAAACCCTCTCGTTAGTGCGTACTCGTATTGAATTATGAGCATAAGAACATAGGAACTAGTGATACGAGTGTGAGGGATTGGGTGTTAGAAGTAAAATGGGCAAATTTGATTTATTTTACGTCTAGAACTATGAGGTAGGCAGTTGGGATTTGAGACAATTTTTCACACGGACGCATCATCTACTCCACTGTGCCAAGTGGAGAGCTTCGGAAAGAACATAATATTCACTCTAACAAAACAAAAAATTGTTGTGATATTTCTTACGCTGATAGTGCTGGCGTAAAGGGTTCATCGGAGTGAAAGACATGAAAAGGATTGTTTTACAATGCTAGCCGTGACATTTTCAACATAGGTGGAGCCGTACAAAAAGTTAACTAGCCAAAAGTAGTGTTATCATAATGTATTCATGAGAGTAAGAAAGTAAGAAGAGCAATTTAAGACCAGAATAAGAAGATAAAAAAATGATGTTCTTTAAAATTATGACATTCTTTGGAACCTTGGCCCTTTTTTTTCATGTTTTAATGAAACGAAATAAGAGAAAAAAGATGCTAAAGCACCCTCACATTAACATCCTTTCTTTGCCGTAATTAATTTAGTTTTGAAAATGCTAATAAATATAAGTAACTAAGAAAAAAATCCCTGTGACACATAGTTTAAAACACACTTGTTAGGGTGCGCGTATATTGGATCATGAGTCCTTAACATTTGCAGCATAGCTGGAGCAATACGAAAAGTACCTACTGAAAATGATTTCGTCTTTATGCACTCACGGGCGTAGGAAAGTAAAATTTGCCGATGAATTACGTCGCAAATTCAAATGTTTCAATATGAGAGACAAATGCTTTCAAATATCTTGAAATTTAGTCCATGACATGATATCTACACATGGGGGCCATAATACTTATACCGGTTTATTTCTAAATGAACAAATGGTTGGGAGAAAAGCACGATAAAAATGCATTTCCTTTCGGTGCGTCGGTCTGATTTTGACAATATATTTTATTACAAGTGGTCCAGAAAACATTGTGCGTGTGATACATTGTTGAAGACACTTTTTTAAGTGCACTCCCATGTTGAAATCTGAGCTCAAGAACATAGGAACTGGTGAGATGAGGGATTATGGTTGAAAGTAAACGGGTAGATCCAAATTGTTTTTCGTCTTAGACTTTGAGGTTGACATTAGAGGTAATTTTACATTGTTTCGTAACAACTAGTAAGCTAAATAACTGGCCCGAATAAAGTGAAATATTTTACAATAACACAAAAATTAAATTTCATCTGCTACTAGCATTGGCACAAAAAAGTTCACTGGATTCAAATAAGAAGGATCGTTGTACAATACCAGCCATAACATTTGCAACACTCCTGGGACAAAACAAGAAAGTCAAAACAACCTAAAATAGTGTGGCCAAAGTATACTCAAAGAGTGTAAGGGACGGCATATTGTCACACAATATTAACTAGAGCATTTTAGGAAGGGAATAAGTTCTACATATATATATACACACACACACATACATATATTTATATATATATATATCCATACACATTTATACACATATGCATACATAGGAGCGTCACATGTGAGTACATACATGTACTTAATATTCGCACGCAAGTAATCATATTGCATTAGCATAATACAGATATGTCTTGATTGTTGTATGATGTAATGAAAAGATAAGTTAATTTGCACAAAAAATTTATGACTTCTTCTTCGGTACGTACTGCAGTTTACACTTGTGTAGACGCAAGATAGAGAGCTATTTTAGTTTTGAATTCTTCAAGTGTTTGAGGGGTTTTGATGCTTTCGGGGAGTTTATTCCACAGTAGGGCGCCTGATACTGACAGAGCTTTCTGCCCGATGTTAGATAAACGGTCTTTAATTAAGACATCTCGTTTCCTATTCGGCTTTAGGTTGGTGACGGTAGGGGAATGGAATTTCACTATTTCAGCATAGCTATGAGGAAGATATAAAGAGGAAAATACGTATTGGGCTTTGTGCGCCAGAAACCTCTCCCGAATAGGAGCCCAGCCGAACTTATTCAGGAGAGGTGTTCCGTGATCTTTCTTTTTGCATCTACCTTTGCATACAACCTTAGCTGCAAGATTCATGCATTTTTGTAGATCTTTTTGAAGATATTTCGGTATATCTCCCCATACCAGGCTGCAATAGTCAGTACGTGATAAGGCCAGGGATTGGATGACCAATAGTCTAGATTCTTCATCAAGCATACTTTTTATACGATTAAAAAACATTAAAGTCCCGTGAATTGTGTTGCAGGTTTTATCAACGTGGGATTTGAAGGACATGTCGCTATCGAACCAAATACCCAAATTTTTTACTTTACTGATGGGTGAATTTTATCATTTCCAACAGTAAGAGTTAGATTCAGATTTCGGATATTTTTCATTATATCTTTTGACCCAAAAACAATGAACTGTGTTTTACTCGCGTTTAGCTTGAGACCATTTTGATCATACCATGACTTGAGGCTGATCAATAGGGCTTCAGCTCCATTTTTCGTCTGTGGTATTTCTGCTACAGAGCTTGTCATTGCAATTTGGACATCATCTGCACACATAGAGATTCGAGTGTTAGAAGGCATTGGAGGGATATCGTTAATGAAAATAGAAAACAATAGCGGACCCAGAATGGATCCTTGAGGAACACCAAAGTTATTTTGAAGGAATAAGGACAACTTGTTATCTAAGAGGACTGCGTGAGATCGATTTGATAGGTAGCTTTTGAACCAATGCGTATCAACTCAAAGTTCAGTATTTTTCGGAAGAGTTGATCATGTTCGACGCTGTCGAATGCTTTAGAGAGATCGAGTAGCAGCAAAAGTGTTACATTTTTTTGGTCAATATCGCTGTATATTTTTTCAGTGATATTGAGCAGGGCGTCTTGAGTGCTCGTCTTCCTCCAATAGGCATATTGATTTCGATGAAGTAAATTTGACTCGTCCAAGTGAGATGACAGTTGATTCGCCACTACTTTTCCAATATTTTGGACAGGACAGGTAAAAGGCTAATGGGCCTGTAATTTGACGCTGTTTGTATGTCAATAGTTTTATGCAACAGTCTAATTATGGAGTGTTTCCATTGGTTTGGAAACTTACTAGTTGCTATTGATGTGTTGATAATCAAACGAATCAGTGGTGCTGTGACTGGAAAACTGTCTTTGATGTATTGAAGGCTGATTCCATCATGTCCGACTGCTTTTGTGTTTTTCAATGAGTACAAAATAGTCCGTAACTCTGGTAAATCGACAGGACGTGGCCTCCACAGGGCACCAGCCTTTGAAATTGCAGTAGGGTACGAACTTTCAACTGACAATTGCCCCGGACTGGTTTTATTTACTTCACTGTAGACTTGAGCACCTACTTTTGAAAAGAATGTATTGAACTCAGTGGCTTTTTCCAAAGGATTTTCAAAACTACATTTGAATTTTTATATTGAGCCACCTCACTAATAATTTCCCACGTACGTTTTGGGTTTTTTTTTTGCCTTGAATATTTCTTGGTGAAAGTGAGTTTGTTTTGCTTGCGTGATTTTCTTCCGAAGAATCTTTCCAAGTTCATTATATCTCTTGTATAAAGTACTGTTCGACCTATTTTCTTTATACTCCCACAAGTAACTTTTCTTTACTCTGCTCAGTTCTTTGATTTCGTTAGTGATCCACACAGTACGTTTTGGCTTGGTTTTTTTGGTGATATAAGGTGCGCATTCATCGAGAGCTGCTGTAAAGTTCTCGTTAAAGATAGAAACTTGAATGTCCACATCGTCAGATTGCATCATACTTTGAAATTCGGTGAACCTGTTTAGGAGTTTTTCATGAAACAGTTCCGGTGAATATTGACTTTTCAAGCGGAAAGTCATGGAACGATACTTCTGTCTTTCCTTTGCAATATTAATTTGACATTCTACAGAGTGGTGATCGGCAACAGAGGGTGATATAACTGTACTAAGTATAGCCGTAGGTTTGTTTGTGATTGCCAGATCGATGAGAGTTTTAGAGACTCTTGTAACGCGAGTCGGTTCTTTAACCATTTGTGAAAGGTTTTGTTTGTACAGCTGTCTGCTAAGCTGATTTTTTTCATCCGTTAAGTCAACATTAAAATAGTCGAAAGCAAAGAATGATTTTTTTGTAGCCAGAATTTCTTTAAAAATTTTTTCAATGAACTCTAGTGTTGTTGGTAGAGAAGCCGATGGGTGCCTGTAAAGGCTGCCGGTTATAATGGCTTTATGTTTTTTTACTTGTA
>JACJUY010006371.1:19180-36585 GCA_014220935.1 Platorchestia sp. MABIK | reverse complement strand
ATACACAGCATACGAGCTTAGACGCTTAGACACAGTATACGGGCCTAGACACAGTATACGGGCTTAGACACAGCACACGGGCCTAGACACAGTATACGAGCCTAGACACAGCATACGAGCTTATACACAGCACACGAGCTAAGACACAGTATACGGGCTTAGACACAGCATACGAGCTCAGTCACAGCATGAGCACCCTGTGAGGAAAGGCATTCTGCCGCACAATTTCGTTGCAGGAAGCAGAGTTGTCGTGATGATCGACTAGGATCCGAGAAACGCCTGCGTCCGCACAATGTCGAGCAATTTGCTCCCCTTAAATCCCCACTATTTTGCTAAAGGTCTCTGGCGAAGCCGAGTGGCATCTGTTTGAAGCGCTGCCTCAGAGGGTGCTACGCAGCGTCAGATGCAGCTCTGAACATCCCCTCAGCCTCTCAAGCTTCTTCTTGGATCTTCGAGAGATCGCTTTGATGCTCAGAGTTATTTTTTGTTATTTTTGTTTAAGTTCCAAGAGGATATGATCTGTTCTATCTCAAATTAAAGTCGTGCTGATGGATGTATAAATTGTGAGAGGCACATTTGACCATAATTTGCCTAGAACTTTCAACATGGCAAAAAAATAGAATGGATTTCATGCACGCAGATTCAACAAGACATTTCAGATAATTCTAATGAGTTTTGAAGTCAATTCTCGCAATGCAAACACAATGATCACTATTCAGGAGGAGGAAGCTGATCTCATTTTAGCCTGATGTGTTACAGGAATTTAAATTTAAAAATACCGCATTCGCTTTAGCACATTCCGTTGAGGAAGTGAAGTGCGCACAAGAGCTCCGTATTGCGAGCTGAGCCTTGCACATGTCCCCCCTACAGGATGCAAGGCCAGAGAGTTACGCTCACGCAATCGTTTTCGCTCTAAACAAACAGCAACATTTACAGCGTAGAGCTTACGCAGCTCTTGACTGCTGTTGAGAGAGCCTGCAAGATTCTCCAGAGTTTCCTGGGCAAAATGATAAAAACTGCACCAGAGATGAAAAGAAGCAATGTTAAAATGTTTAAGAAGGAGAGCCAATGTAACAATTTATTACAAGCGTTTCGAAATATTTAAAATCACATCTTCAGTGCTGAAAAATGAAAAATTAAAGCTTCCAATACGCATGAAAAATAAAACAACTAAATTTACATCGGAAAAATCCTAAATCTCAAACTCATTCAAACACAAATTAAACTGACACATACCATCACTCGCTTACACATGCAAGCACATACAACCACACATTAGTTCAAGAAAACATTTTCACACATAAACACATACGTGCTCACATTGTATGTGCTTGCATGTGTTTGTGTGTGTAAGCGAGAGGTGGCATGCGTCAGTTCAACTTGTGTTGGAATGAGGGTTGAGATTTAAGATTTTTTGGTTCAGTTGTTTTATTTTTTGTGCGTGCTATAAGTTTGAATTTTTTCTTTATTTCAGTAGTGAAGACGGAATTTAAAATATTCCCAAGCGTTTGCAATTGGTTAAGTGCATTTGTTCTCCTCTTTGTTTTTAGCACTGGTCCTACTTTTGGTCTTACATGTGAGATTTCCCAAGAATCGAACTGTTGGAATTATAAAATTGCTCAAATTACGGAAACTTAAAATGCTTTTTGAACCAGAGAATAATTGGAGTCTCGTAAAACTGTCAGAAATATGGGGATGAATATTCAATTAGAAAATTATATTCAATGAAATTAATGTATTCCACTTTGAGTTGATGTTTTAGGCTTGAGTGGAACAGCTTCATGAGAGCACTTTTACAGGCATCAGGTTACCTGACGGAACGCAGTCCCAATGATTGCGTTATCATTTTCAAAAGTCTTTTATCGCTGAAAAAAAGAAACTCTGTTTTTCATGAATTTCCCGCTAAGTTCGGTCCGATTGGGGGCAGCTGGTGCTGATCAGACGGAAATCAGCATTGACAGAACGCGCCCTTTTAGGCTTCGTTAGGCATCAGTCAATGGGCTGTTCTATCTGTTGTGGGAGCTGCCTTCATTAGCAAGGCTGATGATCACCGCAATGATTCCATTGAAGTTTCATTAAAAACTAATAAATCGGGTTCACGGATTCAAAAACCTCCAGGCTGTCAAATTACAGCAGTTCTCCTAAAATGAATTCAGCCGAGCATTTATTTGCATCGGGGAATAAAAATCACGGGGTTTCCAGAATTAGTGAAGTTGAATTACAAGAATCACGAAACCGACTTTGTGTGTCGGCTTGCATTCAATGCGCAGCGAATGGTGAACGCGCCTCGTAATGTAGGTCAACAAGGGAGCTTAAGGCTTCATGCGGTGTCCTAATGAGCTCTATTTACGAGAGCCTATTGAATTATTCTCCTTTTGAAACGTCCATTACGTGCTCATTCAAGGCTAAACATTGCTTCAATCGGTCCGGATATCTTTTATTTTCGGTGGAAATATTGGTCGATATGAGATGCTCGTTACTTTCAAATTGTAGTAAAGGCATGTGAAATGTGACATACAGTGTGATTGTTGGTTGATCCCAATTTCGCCGGAAAAAAGGTATTTTGTAGTAATCCTAAAGTTATTCATTTAAGATGCACAAATCAGTACTTGATTCCATTGTTGCTTTGAGTTATTAATTGTTTCATAGTTTTGCGTTTCAATTATGGTTATTAACTCTCATTTAATGTTATACTCGAGTATCGATAGGCAAGACTTCTTGAAAAAATGTAATTTCATATTATGGCTATTCAATGAATATAAAACTGTCGAGACTATTAAAGCAAAAAATAGAACACTGAACGCAAACATTGTATTGGAAAAAAGATTGATCGTGAAAGTTGAACATTTCAATTTCCCGAAACATTATCATAGAAACATTCACCTGGAATGAAATAAAATATACATACATCATTTGTAGATTCAATAGTACAAGAAGGACTTCCACCAAAAGGTGTGCTCTCTCATGTCATTTACCAGGGCAGGTATGCAGTGCGAGCATCTGCACAATACGTCAGCTGCAACACACCAGCGCTGCGTGTTCGCGTTGCTGAGCATGCTCTTGTAATATTTGATAGCTTAAATATTTTAGCTGCTGTGTTCAACTTTTTGATGACTTAAATATTTTAGCTACCGTGAATGTGGAGTCATTCAATATTCTATAACACAAATCCCAATTGAGTGACATTTTGTCCTTTGAAGCTTTGCAAGTTGTTCAGCAATTTAATTCAATTTTAATATGTTTTTGCCTGGTGTAAATGGTAAATGATGTTTTTCTTGATTTATTCCATTTGATTTTCTCAGTTGACCATGGCTCTGGTGGTTGGAACGTCCAATTGGAACCTTTCTTTTCAAAAGAAGAGGTTTACGTTCGAAGTCCTAAGTCTTCCTTTTTATTTATGTGAAATTTAAAACGAAAATAAACCACAGCGTTCCTCAGTGGAGACATTAACGCTGTCAACACCATGCCTCGGGAGAGATTAACACGTGAATTTACAGGGAGCAGCTCTGGCTAGTGCAGTAATGTAGTACACAGACGTACAGCAGCTGTGTGGACGCTCTCTGCTGCATGCAGAGCTTTGGTGCTGTGCGGTGGTGCTGTGGTGCGGTGCTGCTGGTATCTCTGCCGCCATGAAGAAGTAAGTAAAGTCGTACTGTCCACCGTGGGTACACTCACTGAGAGAAATTTTTGACACACTTGTGTGTTTCAAACGATTATTCGAAATAGTTTGATTCACAGTAGAGTATTTCCTTTGACCACATATTAAAGTGGTTGAGAGAGTTAAAATACATATTTACGTTTCAAACGGCTAACATATAGGGTAGAAAACCGAACTGTGTTTAAAGTTTGTGAATGGAGTCCAATTGTCTTAAAAACCCGAATATCTTCACTAATTTTTCTTCTAATTCTCACATGTTCTTAGACGCTTTCTGTACATTAGTGTACTCAGTGACATGTCTGAGAAAGTGAAATATTTTTTTGGAATAAAATTGATTTACGCTCTATTGTGTCAGGGTTGACACACTTAAGTGTGTCGTATAAGCCCATGACACACAAAAGTGTCTCGGTTTTGGGACAAAAGTTTTCTCAAAGCTGAAAGAAATAATACCCCTATTTTGGGGTATTATTATGCTACCTAGGTGCATCTGACGTTTGTCCCAAAACCGAGACACGCAGATGCATCATCAAAGAGACACTCAAAATTAGGATGCATACCAGTGTCCTCAGAACCGATTTAAAGATGATCCAGTGCCTCATTAAAAATGCTTCATTGTTTCATTGATGAGACACTTGGGCTTCAGTTGGATGCATCTATAACTGGTGTCTCACGAAAAACTCTACGGATATTAACCGTAGCATTGCACTGCCGTGCATGGTTGACGCTCCCATAGCCTGCAGTTTCACTGTTAATTAGATACGTTCACGAATGCTCCGGAGGGCAGCGGCGGATGCTGCTTGGGACATCAGATGTAGGTGAACCTGCTGGAGAGCTGTGGCAGAAGCTGTTGTGGTCACCAGTTGTAAGACCTGCTGATCCTACCTGCGCCATTTCATTCCATTCGGTTAAGTGCGGTAGCGGTCTTACATTAGCTTCTGAAGGGTGAAACTCCTAGTAGAAGTGGGAACGTTTATAACAGAAATTAAATTGGTACATCTTACATTTACTGAACACTTGAATGACTGGAGTCATAGTCGAGGGGTGACTAAGCCACTACATTATCAATGCCAATAAAACAGTGGTAGCACTTGAGACAGCGCTCATCGAACTGTTGCACTTCCGATGAGACACCTGCTCTCTCTTTGCGATGTTCTGGCTACCTATGAGACACCTGAACAACCATGAGACACTTAGAGAGGCCAAAATTTCTTTCAGTGTAACTGGGAGAACTTCCCCCTAGAAAATCATAACTTTTCTCTTTATTATTAAAACAGAAAGCGTCACGGACATGAAGAAAAAAAGGTTTTTCGATGACGAGACAAACTTTACGGGTTCGGAAGGACAACGTGAAAATTGCATAAACGAACTTAGATGTAGATCATTGCTGAATATTTAACATTATTTTTTTACCAATCTTCGCGTGTTCGGTATTTCAGAGATTCGAATCTAAGGTAAAGACCCAGGAAAAATAATTAGTCACTGGAGTTTAAGCAAATGTTGCGATATTTCACACACAAAATGTTGCTCAGCTTAAATAAACTCATGAAAATTCGAGTACAGCTACACTATTGTACCTAAATAAACACAGTTCGCTCTCAGTGAGCTACACAATCAATATAATTAATATGTACAGTACGAGAATCTTAAGTTTCTATTTCATTTTTGAAGCGTAACATTACTGTGTGAGTGCTTGTGACGCAGGACGCTGCCAATCGCTAATTCTGCCGACCATTAGTTACATTGGAAATGAATTATTTGCAATGGCTGGCTGAGTGATGAAGGGAAGAATCATTTGTCACAGAGAGACACCAGGTGTGTTTCACTGCGTCATAGATCACGGCACGACGCAACCTGTGTCGGAGCGGTATCTCACTGCAGCACTCACTGCAGCACTCACTGTAGTGCTCACTGCAGCACTCACTGCAGCACTCACTGCAGTGCTCACTGCAGCACTCACTGCAGCGCTCAATGCAGCGCTCACTGCAGCGCTCACTCGTTGCTCTGACTATGACGTGTAGCAGTTGGATCAAGGCTGGTCAAATCATCAATTTATTCAAACTAAGGAATGCCCCCATTATTATATTTGAGAAAACATTTTCCAGGAATTCGCATTTTTTATCCAGTCCGATAACTGGTGTTATTTACAGATGGTCATTTCCTCGGACTAGTAAGAACAATTTCATTTAGTTTTCTCTCAAAACCTTTATATGAATTTTTCAATATTTGGATTCAGAAAACTGAAAATTTTCTTCCAAGATTAAGATGCTGTTTGCATGAATATGTATTTTTAATTCCAGTAAAGCCTCCCAGCTTAAGAAAAGAACCTCAAATTCAAGCCCTTGCAAGGTTGACAAACACTGAGAACGCCATGTTCGTTTTACTACCCATCATATGTCAGTACATGGAACGCAGTTAGTTAACAATAACAATTTATAGTTCGTAGCACACACATATAAAAGCATGCAGAAAGTACAGAAACAGTTGATGAGTTACTAGCCGAGAAGAGGAGCCTTGCTGCCGAAATTCATTGACTCTTCAGAAAGTCATTTGCAAGGCATGAATTGATGAGGGTGATGAGCAAAAACAGATGGCCTGGCTTAATGAAGGCGTGACCTGCGCCCCAGACAAACCAAACTCTGGAAAACCATGAACATCGGCTGCCGTGATGGAACTTCATAACGCGATGATGGAAGGTTCAGCAAAAGTTGGAAGTGGATTGGTCGAAATGATTGGTTATTGCAACAATGGGTAAGAGTTTCATTCTCATCGACGAAATAAAATAAATGTAAATGTCCTAGTGAACATGAAAACTTGCGCATAAATTTTAGGTTGTATTTCATCAAAATTCATCGCTCACTTCTGGCATTCACATCTCGATGTCGTTAAATTTCAATGTTCTCCGCCCCACTTCATCAATGAGTAGCGCTTGGTAATTTCATGACCACATCACAATCCAAGGCCGTACTTGCTCTTCAACCACGACGGCCAATCCCGTCGTCAATCAGTAATTTTTCTTCTTTCAACAGCTGATTTGCGGATGCAAAAAATGAGATCGTTGCTTAGGTAGCTTGGAACATTGCAGTTTAGGGACTTTAATTTCGTTATTTGCTGTTTCCATTTGAATTTTTGACTTTACTGTGTTTTCAAGTCGCTTTCCAAGACTTTATCGTGCTTTCGTTTTATTTTTAGGTGTCTTAAGATATTTTGACGTTTCAAAAAATTCACTTTCAACTTATGAGTGTTCTGTCCCTTTGAATTACAACTTGTAGATTTTATTGCCCTTGATGCTTGTACACTGTTTTCATGCGTGTTTCAGAATGCCTTTCACTGGGATTTCTTCACAAACGCTTGTGAAATAAACCTTTATCCATTTTTCCTTGTAATCTATTTCATGACAAGTTTTCTAATTTCACTTCATTTGTCGGTAAAACATTATTCTCAAAAGAGCTTTAACAATTTTCCTTGTTTCAGATTTAGGATCTTTCTTGACCGATTGATTCAAGTTTCTCCCACAAAAGTCAGCGCTGTACTGGAGCTTCATGCAACAAACAACGGAGTGATGTAAGTAAAAGGTTTACGTGAACGACAATCAAAGTATTTCGAAATTCAAAAATCATTCTACAAGCATCAAGTAAATTTTGAGCAAATTGTCAGTGACACAATATTTGAGGAACAGATGCACTCTGAAGAACAGATACACTCTGAAGAACAGATACACTCTGAAGAACTTTCACTGCCCCTTACACGTGCGCGGTGCCGCGTTTACTCTGAGTAGTCGAGTGATTCTTTCCTTTCAAATCACGTATAAGTTGGCCATCATTGTTGGAGTTATGGGGCAAAAATATCCGTAACTAAGGAAGAAACAATTTATATCAAAGTTTCAGTGAAATTATCGTAAATTTCTCACAATTTTGTTTATTTTCAAGCTCCTCGAAAACTTGATTTGAAATTATTCTGATGCATTTTCTGCTAATATTTTTTATTAAAGTTACATTCTGCCTTCTTTCTTCACAGCTTTCTTAGAAAGTTTCTCAAGAACTTGGAGGTAAAGCTCACGATGATATGTTTTTTCTGACTTTGAGTTATGATAACCAATTTTCCAAACGGTACAGTGCAAAATTTCCGTCGTCGAAAGTTAAATTTAACATAAAATCAAAACGCATTTCTTTTCTTTGAGCACAAAAGCAATTTGAACTCATCCTACTTATCTTAATTAGACTTACGGCATTGTTGGAGTTTTAGCATTTAAGTTCACCGAAAAATAACCAAAAATTCAATTTAGAAACTGCTGGGGTACAATCTTTTGTTCAATTGCTGGAAAAAGTATCAGAAGTCTACCAAACTTGAAGCTAACATTTAAACTACTTTTCATTTGAAATTTTCTGGAAAATCATCGAAGTAGACTAAGGCATCTCAGAATTTAATGATCAAGGAAAACGAAGGCTGCATTTTTTGAGAAAGAGTAAAATTATCAATATGTAAAAAATGACGTGACACCTCAAATGCTGAGGTGCTCACAGCTGGCTGCCCACTACCTCGCTGTGAGCGCAGTTCAGCTCCAATTTTATACGTGATAAATTTAATTAAAAAACATTTTTCCAGTTTTCATCATAAGATATCAGCAGTAACGACATGAAAAGAGCTTATAGAATACTCTTAAAAAATACATTGAACTAAAAAGTTAATAATTATACAAGATATTATATCAGTAATGCAAGGTGCAATCACTCACACCCTCCATCAATGAGAAGATTAATTTTGTGAGGCGTGATGGGTGGAGTCAGCTGTTCTCCACTTTACATTAGTTTTGTACTAACTAAAACACAAATTTCTTATCAGGTATATAGTAACTAAATTCACAAATTTTTGATCAATTAGAAAGTAATTAAAATAAAAATTCACATTCATTTATATAGTACCTAAAACACATATTTCTCATCAGTGACATAGTATGTAAAACACATATTCTCATCAATTGTATAGTATTTAAAACACATATTTCTCATCAGTTACATAGTATGTAAAACACATATTTCTCATCAGTTACACAGTATGTAAAACACATATTTCTCATCAGTTACATAGTATGTAAAATACATATTTCTCATCAGTTACATAGTATGTAAAACACATATTTCTCATCAGTTACATAGTATGTAAAACACATATTTCTCATCAGTTATATAGTAACAAAAAGAAATATTTCTTATCAATTGTATAGTAACTAAAACTCGTTTTTTATCAGTTACACAGTAACTAAAATACATACTTTTTATAACATTGATAATTTTCTAGAAAATTTCAAGTGAAAAGTAATTTAAATGTTGCTTTCAAACTCCGTAGACTTTTACTGCTTGTTTTTAGCACTTCATCAAAAAGTTGCACCTAGGAGTTACGAAATTCATTTTATTTCGGTAAACTGAAATGCTTAATCTTCAACATGGGCATAAAACACAATATATTTTATTACTTATATAGTAACTAAAACACATGCCTCATCTCTTCATGAATGACATGCTCTTTACTCTGACCTGGTTTCAGCGGAGGACAGGCACATTTATACTCTACTAACATGTTCGTTGGACGCACAACAAATAGGTCAGAGCTACACCCTAGAAAAGTTCCGTACAATTCAATAATGACTTGAAACAGAATCCATGTAAACTGAAACTATCTCCACCGCAAATCAAATGTTTCGTTACTTTATCTGTCCAGGGTCTTGATAAATTTATGCAAAGCCTAGTTGTGTTTTGAAACTTTATCATATTATCATAGGACTCCCATGCGAGACTTCCAGTCGGCTCAAGAATTCACAGCTGTCAGAAATCCTTCGTTGCTTTATAGTCACACACTCTGCATTCCATGCTACAGTTTCGTGCACAAATGATAAAACTCATTTATCGAAGGAATAGAATTTTCAAACTCTTAGCAGACACCAAAAGTTTCAAAAAAGCTGCCGTTTCGAAGCAACATCAGTACGCTTCAATGAGAGTATCAGTCGACTTTCCCTGAGCTGAATATTGTACGGGAATTCTAAAGTTGAAATCTAATCCATAGCTTCAAACTGACAACCATCAGCGGAAGGAGATTTGTGAGTATTAAATGGTAGGATGCCAGCCAACACCTGCTAAGCCTGAGCTCATTACTGTATAAAGTGTCTGAGTGCTGTAGAAATGAACAACGGTTGGCTTTTACTATTAAGTGAAGATAATGTTTAACGGTTATGTTTTTATGACCTTTAAACTTTAAACTAATTTGTGACAGTAATGTTGTCTTCTCATTTCATGCTAGTTTGTCTATGCCTAAGTGAAGATATCTACCTATGTATTTTTTGGAATGTAGCAAAGGTTTGAGTGTCCTATGTTTATTCGCCTGAGCAACCTTGTGCAAATTTACTGAACAGACGACTGGTTAACAGATTTACTGAACTTTTTTCAACTGAAACTTTGGATGGTAGAATGCTTTAAAATTTTGTCGGGTAACAAAGCCAATGAAATACATAAGTCAATTTCTACTGAAAATCAAAAAAGCTGATCACCGAGTTACTCGAGTGGAATGATTAATTTTATCAGCATCTTCAGTTATTTCAAACTGAGTATGCCTTCCAAAGGATGCACGTATTGTAAGATATTTTAAGAAGTTTATGAATGTATTTACACCCTGTCCTGATCTTTTTTGAGCATCCTGGTGGTATCATTTCTATTTGTTTTTTGTTCTTTTGCCTCTTTTTCACTGCAGCTACAACGCATTATTTTAAGTGACAGCGCATCTAGTGAAAAGTATCTCATTTTTATGGTTTCATGTTCATCCTTCTCTGACACAAAATATAAAAAACCATTTCAAGGTTTGTGGGCTACCTCATTTCAACTTCCCACAAGTAAACTCGACTCGGGTTTTTCTACGAAAATTTTCATCTTTCTCGAATTATTTAGATGTGACGTGCGCCTCATTTTCTTCAGTACAGTAGCCACTAACCGCGCGCTCTTTTGATGGTTCTCATTCCTACTTCATTAACCTCCGCAACCCATTGCATTTGTGAAATGTTTAATTTGCGTTCCCCTGCGTCTCAATTGCGTTTACAGGAATCTCATTTCTTTTACTTTTAAATTGTGTTTCCAACACGAGTCCCTTTTCTGCTCAAATAAATGCTCAACTTTTGAGTTTAAATTAGCAACAACTAGTACACCTCTGTTTTTTTAAAAGGGGGCGGGGGAAGAAGTGACGTTACGTTGCTGACGCTGCGAGAAGGTCGAGGTGTAGGGTTTTCTTGGCGTACGCGATCCTTCATAAATGACTGGAATCGATAATTTCCTAAAAAATATACTTCAGATGAGGATCAAAAACAAATATTTCCAGCCCAACAGACCCCGCGATTAAAATACTCTTAATCTTGTGCACTGGTGAAACTCCTATCAAAAATAGTCATTAAGCTTCCTTGACAGCGTGATAAAGTGGCAGACCAACTGAGCTTTAACATGGCTTTCCTACGATTTTCTATGCTATCTTGTACCTTTCCTATACTTTCCTCAGTCTCAACAGCTGATATTCTATACAACCTAATCTAACCTACCAATACACGTGATGTTCATTCCGACTCTGAATCTGCTGGATTAATGTACCGAAAATATTTGTGGACTTGATGAAGCTTGTATCACAGATACGCCGCTAATCACACACTACAGGCTGGTGGGTGTGACGCACAGACGGACGGACGCGGCTCCTTTTATAATAGTGATGATGATGATACTGATTGCTACATCGTTCGAGAATGGAATGTCATCAAATTTTTTGATTGCTTTGGACAAGAACAATCGCTTCATTAGCTTGAATTCGGGAGCAGAGCAAAATATTTCCTGTACGAGATGAATTAACCAACATAACGTGCGACTCTGTTCCCGCTTCTAATAATCAGGATACAGCTTTAACAAGGTGTGCCAGTGCTACAAAAGTAATGAGGAGGCTCTAAAACCTCTCAAATTTAATTTATATAAAAGCTCAATCTGCAGTCCAATAATCAGAACAGATTCTCTGCAGCTCGCATTTGTTGGAGCGATTCAAATTTTGATACGCGTATGTGACATAAATATTCCAGACAGTGAAGCTCAACTTGCAGCGCACCGTAAATATTTTATGATCATGACGTTAGCAAACGTCAGCGGCTTTAAAACACGTGGCCTTCGATGCGTGAAGCATCCCCTGCATCCCCTGCATCATAGCATCCCCTGCTGCCGTGGATCAGCTACTTAACAATAAATGATTTTTCATATGTAGGGGCGATAATTTTCCTCCTGACACCGGTATTCTTAAAACTTGACGTGTACTTGAAAGCTGAAGACAAGATGGTTTTCGAACCATCGATTTCACTCGCTGTAAGCGGGGATGGAGCTCCTCCAGGCTACCTCCTTGCTGTTGTGTATAGTTTGAATAATCTTAGCTTTTAGCTTGTTCGAAGGTGTAATTGTTGTTTTTGTTCTTTGCAGAGCCCCACCCTAGAACCCTAGAGAACTAGATAACTATACATTTGATAGAGACTCTATTTCTAGCAGGTGAGCAATCCTGTGTTGCTGATAGCGCTGTGTTGCTGATAGCGCTGTGTTGCTGATGGTCTTATTAACGAGTCATCCCCGTTTCGAATTTTCTCTCCCTCTCTTCTCATCTACATTGTCGATAGAGTCTCGCAAGCAGTTCTCCATTGATGGTGTACCGCAGGCTGGACGTACATATTTCACACAAATAGATACATATTTCACACAAAAAAAGTTCAAATTGACTAGTAATTATGTCAGTTATTAACTCAACTTAGGATTGGATTAGTTTGAACTTGACTTGGATTAATTTGAACTTGACTTGGATTAATTCGAATTTGACTTAGATTAATTTGAACTCGACTTATATTAAACTGAACTTGACTTGGATTAATTCGAACTTGACTTCGATTAAATTGAACTTGACTTGGATCAATTTGAAGTGAAAAAGTTGTAGTTTATAAATTAGCAATCAATTTGCATCTGTGCAATCACTTCTTTTTTCGTCTGAAATCGCAAGTAACTGACGCCTCTCAAGTAGTTGTGAGTTCTACAACTGGATTTTCTGCTTTTACTAATGAAGATATGCAGCTCTATAATTAGTTGAAAAAGTAAAAACCCAGCAGCAAAATTTTCTTCATTTAAAATTGTAAGTGTAGCAGTAGATGGTTTCTTTAATTGCTGCCCGATCATTCTGCGATGATCTTTTATTTTATTCATTTGTGTTCGGGTGTGAAGGCCTAAGATAAATATGCCTTATGCTTGATGTAATCTTCTACGCGCCTGAAATTCGAGATTGCAGCACAAATGAAAGGTGGTGCTGTAGGAATAGAAGTATTTACATGACCATGTTTCAGCTACAAATTCATAAATATTCATTTGCCTCCTAGGCCTTTTTGTTTTTTTCATTTAGCGAACCATAGCTCTGTGACTCGTGTCTGGGGATACGCATCATACGCTTTATTTAGCTACATACGCCCTCTTTACGCCCTACATACGCCCTACATACGTCCTACATACGCCCTACATACGTCCTACATACGCCCTACATACGTCCTACATACGCCCTACATACGCCCTACATACGCCTGTCAAGGGAATGGAAGACATAGGAATTAAAAGCGGTTTTCTGGTTAAACTTTTTAAATGTATGTCGCCCGGTATTGTGCTTCAGTTTGCTTTTTTGTTAAATCAGCGTTCTTAATTACTGTAGTCTTGCGTTTGAAGACAACGCCTGCTGAACGCAACACCTGGTATAATAAAGTCGGTGGAATTTGCGTGTTTATTCATAGCTTCAGCAGTCACCGCTCGAGGCGGAGGTGCGTTGTGGGTTACAAAACTTAAATGCTTTATTTATCAGTTAGTTTTGACGCGATAGCCGTGCCGATATTTTCTATTTTCATCATTTCATGTTTTAGTGTGTATCACTTTCGTTTCGGTGTATTCTTCAGTGAGATCGCCAGTCGACCCCCAGACTGGGATACTCGGGGCAAGCCCAGCCACAACCTTACCGGTTCCTGTCATTTTAGAAGAATCTATGTTCCACGCAACTACGAGTTGAATCCGAAGTGTGCCAGGAGGCAGCTGTGGGTGGCGGTTTCTGGAAACCGGATAATTCACTGGTCTCTATAGTTGAGTGTTTCCGTGGAAAGGACTTCGCGTCTCCCCCGGCATTCCATCTGTCCACAACCTCGCTTTCCCTTCTACATTCGAGTCGAAGATCAAGCCGGCTCCAAGCAGTCGACTCTTAACAGCTCTGTTTAGTTGTTTAGTTCTTTATTTCTTTGTTGTGGCATTATTGAGGTTAGTTTTGTCGAA
The DNA here is from genome assembly GCA_014220935.1 of Platorchestia sp. MABIK. Taxonomy (NCBI): domain Eukaryota; kingdom Metazoa; phylum Arthropoda; class Malacostraca; order Amphipoda; family Talitridae; genus Platorchestia; species Platorchestia sp. MABIK. The sequence continues at coordinate 22,584 of JACJUY010006371.1, read as the reverse complement.
TTGCAAACTGTTAATATTCATTAACTACAGGTGTCCTTATTTATTATTCGATTGTATCTTTTATGTAATTCTAATTTCGTGTATCAGTTAAGTGCTCTGCACTAAATTTCCTTAAATGTCGAAATGTAAGTAAACTTTAAAACCTTATTCTTATTTTTCCGCCGGTTCACCCAAGTCGAATACCCGTAACCTGAACAACGCCCTACATACACCCTGCTTTTTAATGGTGATAATAGTACCTAGTAATAATAGTAATGTATAACAGTAAATAACAATGATAGTAATTTATAAGAGTAAATAGTAATAATGTCAATTTATCAGAGTAAATAGTAATAATACTAATAAATGAGAGTAAATAGTATTAATGGTAATCTATAATTTATTACTAATTCGAAAGAGTTTCGAGTGATTTTTTTAACACTTTGACTACGGCATGTAAAACTAACGTTTGAAATCCGACTCGAATTTAAAGTAAATTGTTATGAGCAATATTGAAGAAGAGAACATTTTTTGGTTCGTCCCTTCATTTTATTTTGGTTAAGTTTTTACGAAAATTGAGTTCGTGACTAATGGTTGGTCAGCAGCTTTATGAAAACTCTTTCAGTTACCACCGATGGCTCACGTCGCACTCAAAGCGTTGAATTGAAGTTCATGGTATTATCTAACGATCTTACAATCTGAGCTATTTTAAAACAAAATTTACGTTCCCATTGAAGAATAATAATGCGTCTGATTAGACAGCCAGTGAAGCTTTAGAATCTACATATATTCCCCTACTCTCTTTTGTATGAATAATTTTTCATTATTTTACGTTTCAGCTAGTGAATGTTCATAATCGAAATTAATTGTGAGCAATTTCTCTTTCAGAAACAACGAAAATTACTCAATGTTCGAAGGGATGCGTAACTGGAGATGAAAAATAAATTACTTACAGAAACGTGGTACGGAGACTATCTTGGAGTTTTTACAACCATCCTGCAACACCATAGTCCTAAATGAACGTCGATGCCAAAATAAACCTTGCCCTGAATTTGGATAAACTTCAAAAACATAATTTAAACATTTTATATACCACAAGCGACACAGCAATATATTGTTTTTCAAGTCAATTACGATGGTCACATTTGAGTATAGCTACCTGTGGCCTGAATAAGTTCAGCAACTTCCCGAGCATCCTACCACCAACGCTATTCTAAGGTATACAATTATGTTTAACCTAATTCACCATGAGTTTCTTCCATAAAATGAGCCTGTAATTCTGCCGTGCACTGCCGTCAGTTACAATGTTTGGATCTCACAATCGAACATTGGAGGCGAGAGTTGGAGAGCTCGCAAGCGGGTTCCAACAAGACAGTGCTCCACCCCACGTGACTACATCACTTGGGCTGGCATCTCTTACCTCATCTTCCGTAATCTCCTGGTATGGCACTACCAGTCCACAGTTTCTTACTCATTTTTCGCCAGAACTCACAACAAGGGAAAACAGTAAATGACGAACGGAGTTCAGACTTAAAATGAGGTAAAATACATGCGGCAAGAGTTTCTTTCTCATGCAGCAAAATTTTTATATTGACTGCATAGATACTGTCACGAAACGAAGGGGGGGCGCTGGCGCATCCCCCCCCACCCCCCCCTCCCGTATCCGTAGTGAGGGATCTAAGCCTCATAGTGAGAGAGGAAACGGAAAATTCAGAGCGGAAGAAACACAGAAGGAGAAATGATAGAACAGGTGGGAAAATAGAGACATCGTAGCTACTGATCTGCTCACCTACTTCAGTACCTCAGGTCAACACGGGAAAATAAAAACGATTAATTGCACATTTCAGAATTAATTTATTCAGGTCTGTTAATGAACACGTGAATCACATTGATGACAAACAACAGTGGAAACAAACCTGAACACAGAATGCGATAAAAAAAACCACTGACGCGAATTCAAACTTCTGCTTTGCGGATAACCAATCACGGGCACAGGAATAGTCTATAGTGCTGCCTACCAATGCCGAAAGCCCACCAGCGAGTAAATGCACTTCACCTACTCCAAATGTTTAGCGTTTTGCAAGTTAGCTCCTAACTAGGTGCCTGAACCGCTTGTTTCTCACAGCTAATAAGCAATACTAAGCGCGCCTGCACTTCAATAGTCTGCAACTTTCCTGTACGTAGATCGCCTGTCGATTCCCTTTTTACGCCCAGGGAACTCCTGACGCTCACTCCTGCTCGCGTCATCTTGCATCAACCAGTGTGATGCAGCCTCAAGCTGCAGTTCGTTGAGCCTCCCAAACCCTCCTCTCTGCAGCTCTCTGGACCCTACATCTCGCACGGCACCAAGGAAAAAAAAATCGGCTCATACTTCGCTATACTTATATAGGTCAACCCATGCCGGACGCGCACGGTTGTTGTGTGGAGGCCCCCGCGAAATTACCGCTTCTCCCATTGGCTCGTTCTTGAGCGTCACCCCTTTGTGCTGACGTGTCCTTCACTTCGATCTAGTATTACGACACACAGCCCTCTCAAAAACATTTTCGAACCCCAAGTCCCTTGTTCCCTAAATCGTAATGAATGAGATTTAACCCTCTATTTTTCTATGCTACGCATCTGTTTAGTCCTCGTCCTACTATGTATGCAGTTTTACGCACTAGCTTTCAATACAGCTCCTAGCCCCTACGCACTCCCCCCTTCTTCTGAGGTAAGGCACTCCCTATTTCCCTCTTTCGCTCCGCAGCCGCGCTCGGCTGTTATTTCGCGCGCTTTTCTGCTGGCATACATATATATATATTTATATATATTACCTGCTTAACATGTATCATAACAATACCCCGCTATGTTGAGAAACATTTTAATTTTGGGAATTTTCAATTCATTTGTGTCTTTTTTGTGTTAACTGATTTGTGCTTTTGTGTTTTGCATATTTTTTAGGATATTTTAGCACTTGCGTATTCCAACATCACGAGCGTGTCGCTTAACATTTTGTGTGGAAGTTTTTGGGTAGGCTTGAACAAGAGATACGTTGACCACACTCGACGGAGAAATTTATAGCCACACCAAGAGGTCCTGTAGGGAGACGTGGGAAACATGAGCTTGTTATGATTAGCAAAGACTTTTTGGAGAGGCCTGAGTGAAAGCGCCCCGACGGCCAGCCACATGAGTGACAAGGATTTATTGTACACCACTCAAACTTGAGGGGTGGGGACGAGCGACACTCGGAGCGACAAGATTGTTGACACAGCAGGATACCAAGCACCCAGGCATGAGAGAAACAAAGGGAAAAGATTTAGAGCAGAATTTCATGGAAAAAGATCGCCAGTGTTCCTAAAAGAGGGCGGAGTCGGCTAAACGTTCTCATCAGAGGGCTTACAGCCAATATGATGGTCAGAGCACCCTTGGAGAGGTTTTCGAAGTGGAGA
>JACJUY010006371.1:0-15323 GCA_014220935.1 Platorchestia sp. MABIK | reverse complement strand
GTTAATGAACACGTGAATCACATTGATGACAAACAACTATTGGAACAAACCGGAACACAGAATGCGATAAAAAAACACACTGACGCGAATTCAAGCTCCTGCTCTGCGGATAACCAGCTATGGGCACAGGAATAGACTATAGTATTACCTACAAATGCCGGAAGCACACCAGCGGGTAAATGCACTTCACCTTCTCCAAATGTTTAGCGTTTTGCAAGATAGCTCCAAACTCGGTGCCTGAACCGCTCGTTTCTCGCCGCTAATAAGCAATACCAAGCGCGCCTGCACTTCATAGTTGCAACTTTCCTGTACGTAGATCGCCTGCCGAATCCCCATTTTGCGCACAGGGATTCTCTTGACGCTCACTCCTGCTCGCGTCATCTTGCATCAACCCGTGTGATGCAGTCTTAAGCTGCAGTCCGTTGAGCCTCCCAAACCCTGAGAACAAGGAGCAAATAAAGTGCTTTGTCCCCTTAAGCCTTCATTCCCTGTAATTGGTGGTTAATAAACTCCTCAAAATTTCACGAGATTCCCCACAAGATTCCTACGGAACATAATTATTTTTATCTGAATGTATAATGAAAAACACAAGGTCATATTACTTCAGAAGTTCAGCATTTGAATAAGTTACTTTACCGACAAAACGCGCCTCTCCCCACACAATAGGCTTGTAACTAACTCTCTCACTATATTTTAATTTACTGTTCATTCACCAAAAAATCCCACTTAACATGAATTCCATTTGAGAAATAACCCCATTTTACCACAGATGAAAAAAGAAAATCAAAATGCCTTGTTTGAGAACAACACTTGAATAAAAACACAAAGAACAAATTGGTATTCTGATTGATTTGATATTTCTTCACTTCCTAACACACAAAGACTTGCTTACCTCCCCTCTGCAGCTCTCTGGACCCTACATCTCGCACGGCACCAAGGAAATAAAACCGGCTCATACTTCGCTATCTTTATATAGGTCAACCCATGCCTGACGCGCACGGTGGTTGTGTGGAGGCCCCCGCGAAATTACCGCTTCTCCCATTGGCTCGTTCTTGAGCGTCACCCCTTTGTGCTGACGTGTCCCTCACTTCGATCTAGTATTACGACACACAGCCCTCTCAAAAACTTTTTAGAACCCCAAGTCCCTTGTTCCCTAAATCGAAGCTTTCAATACAGCTCCTAGTCCCTACGCACTGCCCACCTTCTCCTGAGGTAAGGCACTCCCTATTTCCTTCTCTCGCTCCGCAGCCGCGCTCGGCTGTTATTTCGCGCGCTTTTCTGCTGGCATACATATATATATATTTGTATATATTACCTGCTTAACATGTATCATAACAGTTATGATACATGTTAAGCAGGTAATATATATAAATATATATATGATCAGCATTGCGGTCATGAGATCCTGGTTACTGACGATAGTCTCAGCCTTTTATGGCTCTAGCATCACAGTTGCCAGACACTATCGCAGTTTATGCATTTTCTATCAACAATCGCATCGAAATATCCCGCGTCTCATACTTATACCTGATGGTGAACACGCAGTTGATAGGTGTGGTGATGGTGGTAAGGTGGTGTAGTGGTGGTGGTGGTAACAGACTGGTGACAGCAGAGCAGACCCATGACAAACTCAGTCAAACTTTGCTGCATCGGAAAGTTCTAGGCTGAACAAAATTATTCAGCGTTGTGTGGCTTTCTTGTGGGCTTGCTGAGCAAGTGTGGAGAGCGTGCGGACGATAGCAGCATTGGTGCAGTGTTGTATATGTGAGGAGCACCAGTCCAGGGCTGAATGTGTCAAATGCTGAGTAGTTTAGCTAAGTTCCTTGGGATGATGGTTGAATAGAACCGTCCTGACTTTATACCTGAATGGATGAAAATTTTATTTTCTCTACTACAACGAAGTGAATGGAGGGCAGTTTTACCCTTCAAATGAAAAAATTGAGCTCTAAAATCAAATTGAGAAAACAAGTAGGCGACTGACTAGTAATTAACTCTTGTTTTCAAAAACAGCCCAGGAGATTTTTCGCGAGTGCGACAAATTCCCTAGTTGTTCAAGCCCTAAAAGCACCAACACTGACTAAGTTTTGGTCAAATGTTGGGCTCAATAGAAAAAAATTTTCTATGGCTTCCGAGAAATAAATGCCAAAGTTCTTACCCAATGGTTGAGAGCAGCGCAGCTGCACCGTGTGCCGTGTGGTTCTGGCGTACAGACTGCACGAAGCTCAGCGTAGACTAAACACGCGACGCTCGCACATATCTGTTCGTGCATCCAGACTTGAGCGCGTAAATGAGGCAATGGATGAAAATTTACAATTTCGTAACATTTTTCGCGTTGCCGTGTGTGGTAAGCGATGCCACACGTTTGCTACACGTACGTACGTCATACGCTCATGGAAAACTGCAAAACCAATGCTCTTCTTAGCTTTGAATTTTGGGCCTTCTTTAATGCCTAGACCTAGACAAGTGAAGGCCTAAACTTTCTCACTTGCTCCCAGCTCTAACTTTCGCATTGAATACGAAAATTTTTTTCCTTTGAACTGCATTTTTCCAATTCGAGACTCGCGTGGCTGTTTTATCCGAACTTGTCTCCCGTTCACAAGACGTTGGGCTTGCAGCATCCCTAAGATGCGCTTTTTATAAGAGATTCGAAAAGCAGGTCTTACTTATTTGTAGAGAAATTTCGCATCTGTGTGCAAGTTTGCCCGTTTCGTTCACAAAAACCTTCGCAATAAACGTAATCAAATCGAATAAAGCGGTGGCATTCACTGCCATGAGCTCGAACAAACATGGCGGGTAAATAGGAACGCAAGTCGCTTGAGCTGGTGTTTGGAGAGCTGAATTGCGTCGCTGAAGCTCAACTTGATGCGAGAAGAGGAGAGCACCCAGGGTGCATGCATAAATACCTGTCCCCCGTACCATGAATACTGCATGCCTGCCTGAGTCAGGAGCGCGGCGGAAGAAACAAGGTAGGGTCAAACCAGTTATTTTTCGTCGGCCGTGTAGCAATGCTGACGTCATGGCAACGAACCAATACCAGTGCTCAAATTGCATCTAGTAACACTGCTAGCCCCAAATCTGGTCCCCCCATTGGCCTAACGACATGTCGTAATGGTGACGTCATAAAGTTTGTCAGAAATGAAGCCGTTCTACTGGCTAGCCGAACGAGAGGAGGTGTATTTCCCTCATAGAAGTGACTCCTCCTGGTTTTCTCTACCGAGGTCAGGAGGCAGGTATGCCGCATGCCTGTGGAACGCTTCAAGATTTTGTTCAAATTCTGAAAGCCCGTCCTTCATATCAAACGAAATCGTTATAAGACAACGTAAGAAAAAAATCCCATTTAGGTCTCCCAACTGCTTATAAGAATTCAGAAACTTGCAATCTCGCTCTCTGAATGTTGAATGTAAAGATTTTGGCGAGTTAAAATCCGCTCTTTTCTGAACTCTTTCGCGATGCACTGATTTGAAGAACTTTTCACTTGCCTGAACTTCTGCTGCTCTGGGAAACAGTTTTATTTGTGGCTCGGGGCTTCTGAAGGAACTATACGCGAGTGTAATTCCATTTCATCAGGGATATTTGATGAACATATTTTCACACTCGGAATGTGGGCTGAAAATGCCGCCAATAGGACACAATTTCCGAAATTTCTTAAGCCACACTCGCAAAGTTGTTGGTTATATTTTCTCAGAGATAATTTAATCAGCCTTAGAGACCATCATTAGCCTCAGAGACCACCGTTAGCCTCAGAGACCACCATTACCCTCAGAGACCACCATTAGCCTCAGAGACCACCATTAGCCTCAGAGACCACCATTAGCCTCAGAGGCCACCATTAGCCTCAGAGACCACCATTAGCCTCAGAGACCACCATTAGCCTCAGAGACCACCATTAGCCTCAGAGACCACCATTAGCCTCAGAGACCACCATTAGCCTCAGAGGCCACCATTAGCCTCAGAGCAATGACTCCTCATCTAAAGGACAGAACAATGAAGTGGTCAGAGATCTTAGCGTCAGAAACGTACAGGGTGTCCCACAAAAATGTCCCCGACTTTTTAATGAATTATATCTCCGCTCTCAATTAACATATTTGAATTGTCTTTTTTCACAATGTAGTGAATTATGTTTTCTTTTCCAATAATTTAAATTTTAAAAATTGGTTGAACAATAACCACTTTACAATGATCGATTTACCAATTTCTCGACCTTACGATATTTTTCCAGTTCATCACGCGTTAAAAGACGAAGAAAATTACTTATCATCTTTATTAAAAAACTCCCTACAAACTTCAACATCACTCTATTTATACAAAGCAACGTTTCGACGTTCGTACATCATCATCAGGCTGAAAATTACAGGGTAAATTTACAGTCACAATTCTAAGAAATGCAAATCAAAAGCAAAAACAGTCAGACGATATAAAAAGAAAAAACCTAACACAGATCACATTGCATTACAGTTCTAGTCATGCCAATGTAACTTTTATTAATAGACTTACATTCTCTTCTGTCGCATTTGAACAGATTATAAAAGTTACATTGGCATGACTAGAATGACCCTGAAACAAAGATTGACTGTGCACAAGCACCAGGGTTCTATTTTCAATACCTTTCGTCTTGAACATAGTTCCAAACCCTCAAACGAAGATCTTTATTCAAATACCAAAATTTTAAACCATGTTGTCAAAAAAGGACATATTCAAATAATATAAGCCTTACATATTCACAAATTGAAACCGTCGCTCAAAGAAAATACTTTAGATTTTTTAGCTCTAAAGCTATTCAATAGGACTGTAGGTTAGAAGTTTGAAACCCCCGCTTGATCGTTCATTTTGGCCTTGCCTCTGGCGCTGTGAACACGTAGCTGTTGCTCAATATTAGCCAGTCAACTAGAGATCAGTCTTCCTATTGTACAAGTTATTTGCCTCTAGTCATTTTGCAATGTGATCTGTGTTAGGTTTTTCTTTTTATATCGTCTGACTGTTTATGCTTTTGATTTGCTTTTTTTAGAATTGTGACTGTAAATTTACTCTGTAATTTTCAGCCTGATGATGATGTACGAACGTCGAAACGTTGCTTTTTATAAATAGAGTGATGTTGAATTTTGTAGGGAGTTTTTTAATAAAGATGATAAGTAATTCTCTTCGTCTTTTAACGCGTGATGAACTGGGAAAAAATGATCGATTTACTGAAAGGGATAAAAAATAATTGTTCAAAGGAAATGTTTTTAAAACAATATTGATATTCTTCCTTATTTTGTACTTTCCAAAAAAACGAACAAACAAAATTTCAAAAAGTAATAAACCATTACCTTAAGTAACGTTTAAATAAATAAAGTTATTTTGTCTCCTTCGACTTACTCTCAATTTCTCTCAAGGCAAGTATTACGTCTATTCACCATTGAACGAAGAGTTTTGCGAATTATTTCCCCGTTTTCTTTCAGTTCATGAAACACTATTATTGAAAATACTTGAAACTTGAATCTCTCAGAGGGTTTAAATACTTGGTTGTATGTGGGATACATCATTTTGAAATTATTTTTAACAGTAGGTATTGAGAAATGAAGAAGAACACCAGTGTTGTTTTTAAAAATTTTTCTTTGAACAATTAGTTTTTCTACCCCTTTCAGTAAATCGATCATTGTAAAGCGGTTATTCAACCGATTTTCAAAAACTTTAATTATTCGAATAGGAAACAAAATTCACTACTTTGTGAAAAAAAGACTAATCAAATATGTTAATTCAAGGCAGAGATATAATTCATTAAAAGTCGGGGACATTTTTGTGGGACACCCTGTATAACACTCCGCTTGTGACGTCTGGAAATCTGTCGCACGTCTATTTCCTGATAGTCGTCTTTGTGCGTAGTTTGTGTGTTTAGTTGAAGTAATGCCTGCAGGCAAGCACAACACATAAAACTTGCAGGTATATGACGGTCACATAACCCTCGTTCAAAATTCTCTGTCTAATTTGTGAAAAATTTGTCTCAATTATTGCTTGATTTCAGTTCAAACCTACGAGCGAAGAACGCTTGATAGTAGAAATATTTGTGTTTTTAGTTCCAGTTTGAGTCTTTTTCAGTTTTGAGCATTCCCTTAAGAACTTTAAACTATATGAACCACAGTCTTTTCAACAGTCATCAACATGTTCAGTTGTTTTGTTCGACTTCATTAATACTGGAAAAAAGTTTCTAATTGGTATAATTTTCAGGCATAAATAAACTCTTTGTTCAGCCGTTCACGTAGACCGGCATGTGTGCAGCGTTACAGCGGACATAAAGCTTTCATTTCAGCTGCGTGTGTAACTCTCCCCTCACCACACGCGTTAGCAAGCAAATAAAATTAGCGAGAACCGTAAGAATAAAATTAGCAAGAACCGCAATTTGCGTGAAGACTCCAAAAAGACGAACGAAATGCGGCACCTCGCAGCAAAATTGCGGCAGCGCGCACTGCTGTTGGAGGCACGTAGAGAAATGAACTCCCTCTCGCCTCCCATTCCCTCATCCGAGATGTAGTTCATTCCAAGCAGTTTGCCAGCGTTTGGCCGTAATGTTGCTTTCCACACTGGAAGGCCGCGTCCAAATTTCCAGCTCAGCTCATTATAATACGCGCCCTTAAGATTCTCTGGAGTTTTCCTCCACTGGCAACTGCCTGCGCTGCTTCGAGCTTCATCATCATCCGATCCTTGAAGCATTTTTGCAAGCTTTATGAGCTCCCATCCTCCTCAGGCAAAAGTAGCGCCAATAAAAAGAAGGCAGAACAAAAGCCCCGTATGATGACTGGCATGCTTCATATCTCACTGGCGCTCGTCAGTTCTGTCTCTCTCAGAGGCCGCGGCTCGAAATGTTCCAGCCTCATAATTTGGCAGAAACTTCCTCATTCTCTTGAGCTCAGAAATGTGTTAAAAATTCTATCTTCAGAACCTAGACAAGTGCCGGAAATCCGTGGGATCCCTTCCAATTAGACTTGCTATGCCTCTCATACGTTAGAGGAGCACCGACGGCAGGAAGTCTGCTACGTTGCCCAATTTCAGGAGATTGCTTTGAATTTTGACCGCTGTAATGAATTGAGTCTATTTTGAAAAAAAAGATCGTTCATATTTCTTTCAATCCTCGTTCAGAGCCCTTTTCCACATGGATGAATTTACAGTCCTTCAGATTTGGACCGCAACTCAGTTTCCCGCAGCTTTCATTGCCTGCGTGCACTTTTAGGAGAGTCCTAGAGAAGGAAAGGATGTTTTTTCCAATCACACAAATCATTTTGTACATGAAACATTTCATCTTGTACATTGGTTTTCAAATGCTTTATAACTAACACCAGGACTCAATGACGGTACCCCCGGTCAAGCCAGTACCCATTTCCGACATCTGGGTAGAGTGAGGAATTGTGGCTGAGTTCTCCCTTTTCCCCACAGGGAGAACCACAGGGCGGCACTACCGGGATTCGAACTACCGACCCTTCACGTGAAGGACGCGCGCTCTTAACCAACCACTCGACCTCAGTGACCACGATCGCTTTCTTATTCTCATTGATGATTTTTCACACGTAGAGTACCCTGCTGTCATCAATAGCTTTGCTCGAATAGTTGACTGCTGTCAAAAATTTCGACCATTTTTTTATGTCCAGTATCTCCAAGAGAATCGTTTGATTCATAAACCCGGAGTACAAGAAGAGGACATGCGCCTGAGAGATTACATCTAACCAATGGCAGCGCTAACTCGTAAAAGAAACAAGTGAAGGAAGAACAACGTTGAGGGGAAATAAAGATTTATGAGCACACTGAAATTAAAAAATAAAAATTTTAACTTAGGTGAAAACTCAGAAGTTAACTCTTTACGTAAAACCGCTTAATTGTTTAGTGTTAAGATTTCAATACCGCAAAGGAGTGGCAGCTTCGAACACAAGCAGGCGGAAAAAATACTCAAAATTTGGCTGTCTTTCAGCTTTGCTTTAATGCTCAAGCTTTGCATAAAAGCAATAGCGAGCGCAATTGATTTTCATTACTTGCATCACTAAGTAAATATGCGTAGTAAGCGCTGAAGTGCAAATGCGCTGAGACTTCAAAGGCTCGCAACTTAAATTTGGTCTCCTTGAATCAGAAAATTCTCATCTGAACACAGATCATAAAAAGCTGACCAGATCACTATTTCCAGCCGGTCGACTCTCACACGTGAGGCTCTAGTTTTATTTCCTATTTTTATCCACTCACATTTTTGCGGCATGGTACAGCAGTTTCCAACGTCTTAATTCAAGGGAAGGGTGTGTGGTGCAAGTGCAATGAGCTGCGGAGTTACCCTATGACCTCTGCTTTTCGTTCGTGCCATTTTCTACGATCACCAGAAGAACTACTTTTCTCCCGCGAATGAAAATACCGCCATTGCTGTTGATGACTGATCAGCAATAGACTTGAACCGGATCTTCCTCATTTCGAAGTGTCATGCTTTGCTTTAACGACTCGAAGGAGACACTAAAAGAAGAAACATCAGTGAGAGGCTCAGTCCTGCAACCTACCATCATCCGTCTCGATAGAACATTGACCGCCGTGGAAGTCATTTTCTTGTTCATTTTCTACGAAGGACTACGTGCTGCTGAACAAAATTAAATAAGAAAGAAAAACCCTTTATTTCCAAAAAAGTTTATACATGAGATGCATTAGAACATATTTAGTTTTAAAAATATCTTAATATTAAACGTCTTTGATTGATAGACAGACTATACGAGGCTTACTAATATACTAACCATACGAGGCGTACTTATAGACAAATCATACGAGGGAAACTAAAAGACAAACCATACGAGGCGTACTAATAAACTAATCATACGAGGAGTACTAAAAGACAAACCATACGAGGCGTACTAATAAACTAATCATACGAGGAATACTAAAAGACATTCATACGAGGCGTACTAATAAACTAATCATACGAGGAATACTAAAAGACAAACCATAAGAGGCGTACTAAAAGACACGCCATACGAGGCGTACTAAAAGACAAACCAAACGAGGCGTGCTGATAGACTTACCACGTCCGGAGCCAATTGGTGTATCGGGGGCTAATTATGTTAATAAGAGAAATAACCAAAATATTATCTCTTGCATATTTTGTTCACAAAGAGATGGCTGACAACTTAAAAATAATTTAAATACTACCAAAGAAATCTTCGGAATTCCTTTATTATTTGCTGAAACGAAATAAGAAAGGACAAAGAACGTTTTACCGAAACAGACCGAAACACCGTCATAAATGATTATCAAGTACTGAAAAAAGGTTTGTCAACAAGAAATTTATAAAAAAAGAAAACATCGCGCAACACGCACATCTAGAAACACGTTAGCAAACATATACGCAATATGAAATTCATAGTTTGTTCAACGTATGAACACACAAAATATTTTTTTACGAGTCAAATGTTCAAATTACGCTTTATTTCTTCTGCTTGCATTTTTCATTTTTTCTATCCACATTCACAGTGATAGATCTATTTTGAATCTTTTAGAAAGTACAATAAATTTGCTTACTGGACAATCGAGTTATTCCTGAAAAATGATTCAGTGTTAACTGGTCGCATGCAGAGCATTAACTGAAATGTAAAGGACCTTGAAGTTTTGTTTTATGCAGAAAAATAGTAATAGAAACATGTATATATATATATGTGTACGTAGATATACATTTACATACATGCACACATATTCCTTTATGTACGACTTAAAAATTAATATAAGGAAAATAATACACATGAAAAACAATCTTCCTCCTGCTACATCGAAAATGACAGTCGAGCTCCGTGTAATCGTAAGAAATTACTTGGAAAAATGTAAGTAATGGAAAAAAAAGACTGCGAAAAACGTAAAAGTGAACTAGTTTCTAATTTTCATACAGAATTTTAAGGGAAATCAAGTTATAGCAACACCAAAAAACATCGCAGGTTTCACATCCTCTCGGTTTGGCTTCAACATCATTCGGACGTGGGTACATGGGTTGAAATGGAGATACTGTGATGGCCGGATTTTGCTTTTGAGTAGCAAATACCTTCAAAATTTTGGCACGTAGACGTAGATTAAACAGTGGGCCAGTGTTCTAATTTTAATACCGAAATTTAGAGTTACTTTTCATTTGGAGTTCAGTGCTAACTATGCCCAGTGAAAGGAAGAGTTATAAAAGAACGCCTATATCCCCCCATGCGAGGAGGGCAGGAGTACAAACCAAACGAGGAGTACAATGGCCCTGTCAGGGGTTAATTATGTCAATGAGAGAAATTTCCAAATATATTCTCTGGGATATTTTACGTATGGTAATACGTTTGAAAACTTATGAATACTATTAGAGAATATATAAATGGTTTGCTTTCTGCATATTCGAATTATAAACAAAAGTGCCAAGATACACGTCTTAAATGAGATCATTATTTATTTAGGAAAGTCAATGAATAAAAATTTCTGAAACGTTTCGACCTCCAGGGTCATTATCAACCTGAAAACAAGCAGAAAAACTAGTAAAAGGTCAAATTCAGAACAGTCATGGAAGAAGAGAAGCCTAAAAAAACACATGAAAGGAACAAAATAAAAATGTTCAATATTAAAATAACGTTAGTTGTAGAGGAACAGCTGATTGCATTTCATTTAAAACCGTTTTTTTTTTAATGTGGAGAGATTCTAAAATGCGGAAATTTTTTTGATTTGATGCAGAGGAAATTGCTCTAAAATGACCTAATCTAACAGGAATGTCGCACTTCTCTGCATGAGAGCGGACTGAAGAGTGGGAAGGTGTGGAAAGTAACTGATTAGTTCTAAAGCTCCGCCGGCATGCTCTGCAACACGAATACTGAGGGCTCGAGTGGTCGAGCCCACGTACTCAGACGCACACTGTGTGCAACTACATTTGTAAATCACAGATGAGAGCATACCTTCAGGAGTTTTATCTTCATAATTGAAAAAAGATCCTATTTTATCCGTATTGACTAATAATAATTTAAAATCAATCTGCGGAAAATGTTCCGAAAGGAGAATGACATGGTCTAATTTAAGTTTCTACGATTCGTGACCGAAAAACGGAGACGAGAAAAAAGAGTTCCTTTTTAAGAGCGGTAGTATAAAGTTACATCGATAAAAAAATTTCTGCTCAAAAAGTTACTAACACAAGAATCAACTAGTTGTGAATGAAAGCCATTGTTGCTAAGAAAAACCTTTAAAATTCTAATTCCTTACGCATTGTTTCAAATGGAGAACACACACGATAGGTCCTAGACAATGATGTTTTGATGCTATTTAATTTGAAGGAGAATGTACAAAAACTGAAAAAATTAATTCCTAACCCGGTAAATGTTTGCGTACGGAAAACAGAACTTTGAAACACACATCTTTGCGTATTATAGTAGCGTCTAAAAATGAGAGACCATTTTTCTTTTCAGTCTCCATAGTAAATTTGATGTTAGGGTGTCGCGAGTTCAAAAATTCTAGAAATAAATTACAAAGGGAACTATTCTTAAATATTAAAAACGAGCCATCAATATAACGTTTATAAAACACAGGCTTAAAATCTACAGGACAAGAATCTAACCAGCGCTGTTCATGATTACACATTAAAATATGTGCAACTATAGGCCCCAATAACCTTTCTATTTTCTGATAACATTTATTGTCATAAATAAAAAGCGAATTCAAGACGGAAAGTTGAAGTAGGCATTTGAACAACGATTTGTTAGGCCAATGACGGAATCTCCACTAGCAAATAAATAATCTAAGCAAATGTCAATAGTTTCATGTAGCGGTATGTTGGTAAAAAGACTTTCTACATCAAAAGAAACCATAAACAGTTCGT
The DNA here is from genome assembly GCA_014220935.1 of Platorchestia sp. MABIK. Classification (NCBI taxonomy): domain Eukaryota; kingdom Metazoa; phylum Arthropoda; class Malacostraca; order Amphipoda; family Talitridae; genus Platorchestia; species Platorchestia sp. MABIK. The sequence continues at coordinate 3,511 of JACJUY010006371.1, read as the reverse complement.
CGGCGTTTTCTAAAGACGTTACTTCGTCCACATAGGCTTTTGAATTTGGCTCAGTATAAGCATTACATGTAAACGGAACTAAAATAGGGACTAGGAACTTTGCAATCTTTAATTTCGGATGATTTGTACAAAAACGTATTGTTTCGGGATCTGGTCCTGGCATCTGATATGGATTGCCAAAAATACATAAACCTAACTTTAATTTGATTTTCCCGTTTCATCCAATATTTGCAGGCAACAAGACTCCTATTTTTAAGATTGCAAAGTTCCTAGTCCCTATTTTAGCTCCGTTTACATGTAATGCTTATACTGTGCCAAATTCAAAATCCATTATCAACGAAGTAGCGTCTTCAGAAAACGGCGACGGACTGTTTATGGTTACCGTTACAGTTTGTTACAGTTTGAGAGCAACAACAAAAAATATTTTAGATTTCTCATCCTCTCGGTATTCTCTGTAACAACATTTGGGTACATGCGATAATATAGAGAGACGGCGATGAGTTAAGTAACAAATAGATGCAAACTTTCTACATATAGACTACATATGAACCTAATTATGGTGTCATAATCAACTGCCCTACACAGACTAAGTATGAGGTTTCCGTGTGTGGATAGAAGGAAGTGAACAAAATCAGATAAAATAAGTACAGGCATTCCAACTTCGCAGAGTTTGAAATGCTTACCCCAAAGTAGCAATGATTATATTTTAAGCAAACGTTTCAGTATGAAATTCACACCGAAGTGTGTTCTTAATGCGATGAAGGAACATTAAAGTTCCGCTAATTTTGTTGCATGTTGTTTCTACGTGTGCTCTGAAAGTCATATTTTTGTCGATCCAAACACCAATATTTTTTACCTTCTCTACTGGTTCAATTGCATCGTCTCCAAATGTTAGCATAAGTTTATATAATTTCTGATCGCATTCTGTGATTCAAAAATAATGCATTGCGTTTTACTTGCGTTAAGTTTGAGGCCATTATGGTCATACCACAATTTCAGGTTTCTTTGAATGTTTTCAGTGTTACTTGTGTTTCTTTCAAATCTGCTATGGAACTTGTCATGACAATTTCTACATCATCAGCATACATGGAGATTTTTGTATTTTCCGGAATGGTGGGGAAATCATTGATGAAAAATAAAAAAATAGGAGCGGGCCGAGGATTGAACCTTGGGGAACGCCAAAATCATCACGGACCATATTTTTACAATATACAAGTGCCATTTTATGAATGGTTTACGTTTTGAGGGCTTCGTTTTTGAATTTCTGAATGCAAACTTTATCATTCAACTGCAACATTGATGGCAAAGATGTGCGAAAGATGATTGTGGAAATATTTTGTGTGGAATTATAAGTAAGAACGAGGTGCCTGGCAATGGTGTGCTCGACAACATTTCTAACTAGCAGAACCAGAAGTTCTGCTTCGCTTTTCGATTTCAAAGTTACCGATGCGTCCATTCCATAAAATATCCCCGAGATGACTCCTAAAAGAATGAGAAACTTCTCCATTGAAACCAAACTATAGTTCCTTGAACTTTACTCGAGGTTTCGTCTCGGAAACCTCGGGTCGAAACAAAAGAGTTCTGATGAAGTTTTAGAAGTTTTTCGGAAGCTTCCTTGATCAAAGTGCTTTTTTGATCTCCTGCAGGACAGGCGGGTGTATGCTGGCATTTTCGTTTTCTTTTTTGTACAGAAAACGGGTCGAGGCTGATAAGTTCCTCATTGGCGACTTCTTTACCAGCCTAAACTTTGCTCATTATGAGTTTGGAGGACAGCCACAGTCATGGCCGCCTCTCACATTCTGTCGTCGCCTGCACTCGACATCGACTTCTATCTTCTTATAACCGCTGCTCTGTGGTGCGTAAGGCGCGATGCATAAAACAATGCTCGGCGCTACTATGGCGTGACGGCTACCGCCATAAATCGCCTACCCAGGTGCAGTTGGAGATGTATAAATTGAGTATTTATCGCTAAATTAAATGTATGGACATCAGTAATATCCATTAGTCACCTCATGCTATAGTGTGGTAGACCTCACGCTATAGTACTAGCTAGAGGTAGATCTCATGCCATAGTGTGGTAGACCTCACGCTATAGTACTAGCTAGAGGTAGATCTCATGCCATAGTGGGGTAGACCTCACGCTATAGTACTAGCTAGAGGTAGATCTCATGCTATAGTGGGGTAGACCTCACGCTATAGTACTAGCTAGAGGTAGACCTCACGCTATAGTACTAGCTAGAGGTAGATCTCATGCCATAGTGGGGTAGACCTCACGCTATAGTACTAGCTAGAGGTAGATCTCATGCTATAGTGGGGTAGACCTCACGCAATAGTACTAGCTAGAGGTAGACCTCACGCTATAGTACTAGCTAGAGGTAGATCTCATGCCATAGTGGGGTAGACCTCACGCTATAGTACTAGCAAGAGGTAGACCTCACGCTATTGTACTAGCTAGAGGTAGATCTCATGCTATAGTGGGGTAGATCTCACGCTATAGTACTAGCTAGAGGTAGATCTCATGCCATAGTGTGGTAGACCTCACGCTATAGTGCTAGCTAGAGATAGATCTCATGCCTTAGTGGGGTAGACCTCACGCTATCGTACTAGCTAGAGGTAGATCTCATGCCATAGAGTGGTAGACCTCACGCTATAGTACTAGCTAGAGGTAGATCTCATGCCATAGTGTGGTAGACCTCACGCTATAGTACTAGCTAGAGGTAGATCTCATGCCATAGTGTGGTAGACCTCACGCTGTAGTACTAGCTAGAGGTAAATCTCATGCCATAGTGTGGTAGACCTCACGCTATGGCAGCAGCATCCACTGCGCGGCAGAATCCTCACCAATCGCCCTCCTTCAGTCTGTTTCCTATTTATAAATTATTTATTCCCCATGCGGAGACTGACTTGAGAGTTACGGAAACTACAAGCTTTGTTTAAATTTTTAATCGGAAATATTGACATGAGAACAAAAAGCTTGTACAATTGAAGCATTCCTAAAAAGCCCATAAAAATTTGGAAATTAAAATGTAATGTGAAGCTTTTAAGCTAAATTTTAAGAATTACATATAGCTGAAGCTCGCACGCAGAACTGACTATCGGATTGTTCTACTCGAACCATTCTACATTATCCGTAAAGAATTTTCCCCCTCTGAATGGTTCAATGTCATCGAGATGAAGCGCACTGTTAACATCTCGTGTTCATTGTCACGTTTTCTGCGCTCTAAAATCATATATGATTATTTACTGTTGATGGCATCAAGAAAGCCATGTTATCGAAGTAAATAGATGTGTTTTTTAGCGGCGTATTTTGCTTCAGACAATCGGAGCTGCTGTCGCGCCATCGAAAAGTTCTGAAAGACATCGTAGAGGGTGGCGTAAGGTTAGAAATTACCTTTACTCCCCACTCACTCCCCGCTCACTCCCCTCTCAGTCCCCTTTCACTCCCCACTCACTCCATGCTCACTCCCCTCTCACTCCCCTCTCACTCCCCACTCACTCCCCTTTCAGTCCC